>ML364165.1:0-13460 GCA_005239505.1 Nicotiana paniculata | reverse complement strand
TTCTTAAAGTGTGAATATATATATGGAGTATCTTTTAATTAGAATTTTAATAAGTAAATTATTTTTTATTTTTTGCATAATTTAAACTATAGTGTAAATATTGAGTTTTTTTATTTTTATAGTTTCCTTTAAGTTTAAAAGTAACGTTGGTATATATATGATTTGCCATTTTTTATCTAAGAATTAGAAAAAAAAAAGTTTAAAAAAAAAACGTAAAAGAACAAAACCAAAAAAAACGAAAAAGGAAAAAAAAAATAAAAAAATAAAAAATTTGCAATAACAAACTTTATCTTAAAGTAAAAATCTGATTTTTTTTAGCTAACTAATCCTATAACAATCCTAATTATCCCACTCCAACTCCAACTCCAACTCCTACTCCCACTCCAACTCCAACTCCAACTCCAACTCTAACTCCTCCATTCATCACACATATCTTATATATATATGTTGGGTATGTACAAAACAAAAGGGGAAGAAAACAAAACGAGGAAGAAGAAAAAAAGTAAGAAGAAGTAAGGAAAAGAACGGCAGAGAAGAAAAAAAAAAGAAAGAAAGAAAGAAAGAGAAAACAGACGGCAGAAAGGAAAAGAGAAAGAAAACAAATTTTTTTTTTTTTGAAAGCAAAAGAAAAGAAAAGAAAAGAACGAGTTCGTGGATTCCGTTCGTGGTTTCGGGTTCGTTGTTTTAGAAGTTTTATAATTAGTAGATTAAGTCGCTTGCTGAGTGAAATTTTCGCAAAAAAAGGTAACACTCAATCTCCTTGGTTAATTTAAAGTCATGTATAACCGATTGTATGATGTTTGTTTATTTAAATTCAATTATTCTTTCGCTTTCTTTTGTATTTTTAAATAACGTCGATTTCTTCTTGTTATTTATATATGTATGTATATGTTTGAGAATTTAAAGAACCATACTAATCTAAATTTTGTTCCTAACTTTTAATTTTTAGTTCTAATCATTCTTTTGCCATAATCCACGTGAAATTTTAGACTATAGATAGTTCATAAAATTGTTTAAAGGTTTTGTCAACAAAATTTTTTATTTTTTATTTTTGTGATTGTTTGCCATATTTCTTGATGTTAAGTGTTGTCCATGTTTAAATATTTATATCATTCTATTTTCTTGCTCAAATACATTTAAGACTATTAATTTTTAGTTTAATTAAATAAGAATGTGCGGGATGATTCAAAAGTCAGTTGAATACTATGATTCCAATTTTTATTTTTTTTAGGTTTCACGTGCATATTTACTAATTTGAGTGTTATACAAGAATGATTATTTTCCTTTGTACTGTTTGTCCAAGAATTTCATTTAAGTAGTTTTTATTAAACCTTCTTTTATTTTAGTCATAATTTCATTAAATAATGTCATTTTAATCTTTTCAATATTTTGATAACAACAAAACAAGAAGAGTGGTAATTTTTTTTTGTAGCAAGATGAATAACGAACTAATTGAGGACTCGTTGCAAATAAGTAAAATATTAATAAAATATACAAATATATATATATAATATGAAAGAGACAAAATAAATGGAATACTTTAAATACGTTAGAAAATTTTAGACGTACTTGAAATATTAGCCCATGTGTTCATACCCGAACCTTGGGTTGATATGCTTAAATAATAAAAGGATCATGTGCGCATTCCGCGTCTCGATGCCTTTAGATTTAAAAGTAATTATGCTATAACCATGTGTATATTTCGTACCTTGGTTTAATATTTAATTTCAAAGAAGTACCTTGTGTGCGTTCCGCATCTTGGTAAACACAACTAAAAAAAATATAATAACTAATTAAGCAGTAATAAATAATCCATGATCAATAAAATACAAGAATAGCTAAAAATTGATTTAAGCCTTACATGAGTCAATAAAGCGACCGTGCTAGAACCGCGGGACTCGAGGGGTGCCTTACACCTTCCCCTCGGTCAACAGAATTCCTTACTCAGTCTTCTGTTTTCGTAGACCATAAATTAAGAGTCAAACCATCCTTTGTTAAGGGATTCAAGATAAAAGGTGGCTTGGAACACCAAAACTAAATTCCAAGTGGCGACTCTAAATAATAAATAATCCCTTTTCAAAACGTCACTTCGATTGGAAAAACTCTTATAACTCAACCTCGTAATAAGGTTGTGGGACATAAAAGAGGTGTGACATTTAGCCACTCATACTAGAATTAAACAATTGCATAAGTCTTTGCATCAATGGAAAATAATAGATTAAGATGAAGAAAATTGATAATCCTTTGCTTCTTCAATGATCTTGCATGTATATTCTCTCCAAAAATGGCACCCCACTCCTCCAAGTTGTGTTATTGGGTCTATTTATACGTTTGTGATAAACCCTAAACGTGTAGGAGACTTCTATTCCAACCGGGAAACACTTAAAAACCTTTAAAACTCGGAGTTGACTGCACCAGGCACCCAGGCATTAAGCCCCAAACGCCCCCTTAACACCTGGGCAGGCCTGGCGTTAGGGGTCTAACGTTTGGCTAACGCCAGGGTCACCCTGGCCTTAAGGGCCAAACGCCCCCTTAATGCCTGGGCATGTCTGGCTTTAGGGGCCAAATGCCCGGGTATTGCCCGAGTCACTCCTTTTCGACTCTTAAGCGTATTTTTTATGTTTATGCACCCATTTAGCTCGGTTTCCATCTCCAATTCACCTATACATGAAATAGACTCCATTATGAACATATACCGTGTATTTTTATCACAAAAGCACATCAAATGTAAGGTATATAATGCTTAAAACTATGAATTCTACCCACGCATCAACCGTCAATTCCATTAGCTCTGTTGGGTGATTTCGATGTTAGGAGCGTGTCCAGAATGCATTTTCGAGGTCTGTAGTAGATTTAGGCTTGAATTGGTGAAAGTTGGAATTTCGGCAATTTCGGCCAATAGATGAAATTTTGATATCGGGCTCGGAATGGAATTCCGAAAGTGATTTTTAGGTCTGTAGTGTCATTTATGACCTGTGTGTAAAATTTGAGGTCATTCGAACTAGTTTTGACATGTTTCGGAATCGGATGTGGATTTTTGAAAATTCATAAGTTCTTAGGCTTGAATCTATGCACAATTCTTGATTTTGATGTTATGTGACGTGGTTTGAAGGCTCGACTAAGTTCGAATGAGATATTAGGTTTGGTTGAGGTCCTGGGGGCCTCGGGTGTGTTTCGGATGCTCAACGGGCTAATTTTTGGACTTAGAAAAGATTAGATTTTCTGGTGCTGGTGTCCTTCTATGCAATCGCGTGAATGGAATCGCGATCGCGTAGGCATGTTAGACTGGGGGGGAGTTGTTCTCTGCGTTCGCGTGAGAATGCATGCGAACGCGTTGGTTTGGCATCAATTGAATTGTGAACGCGTGGGACAAGGCTGCGTTCGCATAGGAGTGTGAGGCAGCAGTGGTAGGAGTGTTCCTCTACGCGAACACATGAGTCCCTCCGTGTTCGCATAGTGCTTTATGAGGGCACGTGTATTTTACTCTATGCGATTGCGTTTGTGCTTACGCGATCGCACTGTGTGTACCTGGGCAAAATTTGAAACCCAAAATCGAGGATTTAAGCCATATTTCATATTTTGAACTTGGGAGCTCAGGGATTGGCGATATTTAGAGAGATTTTCACCTGGGCAATTTGGGTAAGTAATTCCTACTCGATTTTGACTAATTTCCATGAATCTACACTTAAAATCATCCTTTAATTTCGAATTTGGGGTGGAAAATTGGGGAAAATTTGGATAAAGTTCTTAAGCTGAGTTTTTGAGTTTTGATCGAGGTTTTGGTATTAGATTCGAGTAACTCTTGTATGGTTAGACTCGTGAGTGAATGGGTGTCCAGAATTTGTAACTTTTACCCGATTTCGAGACGTGGGCCCAGGGGACTTTTTCGGCGATTTTCCTAAATTCGCATATTAGCTTCAAATTTATTAGTCAGATTAATTTCTTAAAGTTATATTTACGTTATGCAATTGAAGTTACTAGATTTGATCCATTCGGAGTTGGGTACTCGTGGAAAGAACGTGATTTCGGGTTGAGTTGAGCAGTCGAGGTAAGTGACTTGCCTAACTCTGTGTTGGGGACTTCCCCTTAGGTTGTTTTTGACACTATTCATTGTGTGGGTGCCGTGTACGTGAGGTGACGAGTACGTACACGGGCCATTTGTTGCTAAAATTCCATTTTTCCTTCCCATGTCATAAATCATTTCCACTCCTATTACACTGTTTAATGTGCTAATTGTGTAGTTTAGGTTAGGAAGAAGCATGTCTATCTGTTTTATCTAAATTGCCTATCTGATACCCTGTGCACCATGTTTAGTTAGTTTTATCTTCTCCTTTTGCCTATGTTTTTTTTTTGAATTGTTTAAAATAGAGCATTATCTGACATTCATTCGCATTGCATATTTAAATTGGGGACTACGGACGTATTCTGGGAGATCCCCATGTACTGCATATTTAAATTTGGGACTACGGACGTATGCTGGGAGATCCCCGATGTACTGCATATTTAAATTGGGGACTACAGACGTATTCTGGGAGGTCTCCTCTGTACTGCATCTTTATATTTGGGACTACGGGACGGTATCTCGGGAGATTCCACTATGTGATACGTTGTGTTGAGCCAAGGGCTCTATTTTACTGTCTTATTTCAGATTATTCATTTTAACTGCCTACTTTGGAATTTATTTCTTTTTCGTACTATTTAAACTGTTTTATTTATAAATCCACTAGAGCCTTAACCTGATATCATCACTACTTGACTGGGGTTAGGCTTGGCACTTACTGGGTACCAAATGTGGTGTACTCATGTTTTTCGTGCACATGTTTTTCGTGTGCAGATCCATAATTCTACCCCGTCCGCAAAATCCTCCGAGTCACCTTCCATTCCAGTCTAGCTAGAGATTTTTATGTATTTTCTTTCTCGTTTTATAGAGCTACAACAGTATAGAAGCTTGTGACTTAAGCGTGACATTCCGGGTTTTGGGATTTTATACTTGTACATGCCGAGCGGCGATGTTTTGTTTAGTATATTTTCTTTACCCTGTCTTTACTTCTATTCTTTTTAATTAAGATCTTCCGCAAATTTAGGCTTACCTAGTCATAGAGACTAGGTGCCGTCACGATACCTTTAAGAGGGTAAATCGGGTCGTGACACATACGTGTCTTCACCAGGGGCGAAGTAGCTAATTTTTAACATATGAGTTCCACAGAACCTAATAACTTTAGAACAAAGTCTCTTTCTCTCTCTCTCTCTCTCTCTCTCTCTCTATATATATATATATATATATATATATATTAAAGGAAATTCATAAAATACGTACAAACATAAAATATTGTAACCAAGTTACTAATACTTCACTCTCCTAGAATTCAAAACCTTCACATCTTGGCTCTGCCCTTGCCTCTCACACCTCCAGGTAATGCCCTTTCCTTTCATCTGTAATGCATTCACTCTTACTATAAATTGCCCAATGATCCTCTCCATCCTTTTAAGTCATTGAAAAAAAATGGGTTCCAAGGGATTTCTATTTTTTGGCCTTTATTTAGCTATTTTTAGGATAATAAGCTGTGAGATTTTAGCTAGGGAATTTGTGGATAACAAGAATGAAGTGCATGGTGACGGACGTGGCGGATATAATGGAATTCGCAGATCCCCTAGTGACGGACATGACGGATATAACCGCGGATATAACACTGAATATAAACCCCTAGGTGGCGGTTATAACCCCCCAGGTGGCGGTTATAATCCCCCCCCCCCCCCCCCCCCCCCCCCCAGGTGGCTGATATAGCCCTCCATGTAGCGGATATAACCCTCTAGGTAGCGGCTATAATCCACACGTTGTACATATAACCCTCCAGGTTGCGGCTATAACTCCCAGGTAGAGTATAATACCCTTGTACGTTGTGGCAAGATGTAATAGTAAGACCCTTGTATGTGACAAGTATGAATAAAGCCATTCATATTCTATATATGGATGGTTTGGCCTTGTAATATATTTGTTGTATAATGTAGTAATATTGTGATAATATGTTTCCATAACGTATAATTTTCTTGGTATTTTCCAGCTTATTTAATCAGACTAGTCCCCCCTCCCCTCCAAATTCACAATCCAACTGTTCAAGTCACTCTAAATGAATTTGACTAAATTTTCTATAATTTTACAAATATAATTCATGTAGTTGAGTGTTATAAACATGTTGAGATGTTTCAGGTAAATATCCAACATGCTTTGGTTTTGTGTCTTCTGCATATAATTGATGTCACCTGATTATCTTAATCAAACAAACCTGTAGTACCTCATCTTTTTTCCTGATAAGTTAGTAATTTACTGATGTTACAAGGAAAAGACCTCATACACAAAAGTAATGGCAGAGCTAGAATTTTTATTGCCAACTATATCCACTATTTATACATAAAAAAAAATATTTTAACCTTGTATAACACTATAATTTTCTGCCCCTGCACAAAAGGTACACCAACAATTAAAGATCCTACATAAAAACATATTGTAGAACTGTCACGACCCAAATTATCCTGTCGTGATGGCGCCTATCGTGGTACTAGGCTAGCCGATTCATTACTCAAAACAACATGATATTTCATTTAAAATCTAATTTCAAGCAATTTCATAATAAAACTACATAAAGAGATTCAAAAAAAAATGAGAAGTGCGGTAAGAAAAGCTCGACATCGAGTGTCACTAGTCATGAGCATCTACGATATATGCCTGATAATACTAAGATCAATATATCCTTGAAAACAACTAAAGCATCTATAGGAATATAGGAGGGAAAAGGGCAGGACTGGGATCGCCGGGCAGCTAACTTGCCAACTCCGATCAGTCCGCGACAGATGAAGTCAACACTCGCTAGCACGTCCAGTGAAACCTGGATCTGTACACAAGGTGCAGGGAGTAACGTGAGTACGCCAACTTAATAATTAAAAATCACAAATAAAGACTAAGAAGTAGTGACGAGCAGTAAAACACATAAAGTCCACATCATAAAATCTCAGTAAAATACAACATGCTTTCAAATCAATATTTGAGTCAAATCATCTCGTTTAAAATCCAGTTCCGGTGAAAATTCATTTAAAGATATTTTTCAACAGTTTCAACAGAGGCTTAATGGAAAAGAGAGTGAAAAATGATGAAATTATAAACGGTCCCTCGGGCAAAACATCACTCATATACAGCCCCTCGGGCAAGCCTCATAGTCACTCGTAATTAGCCCATCGGGCTTACCTCACAATCACTCGTAACAGCCCCTCGAGCATACCTCACCGTCACTCATGCCTCCCAGTCACTCAGCACTCGGCACTCGCACTCCGTAGGTACCCACCAGGGTTTGTACAGACTCTGGAAGGGCTCCTTCAGCCCAAGCGCTATATCAAGACAAATCATGGCGTCAATCATTCAGGCCCTCGGCCTATAAAAAACATACTGCGACGTGCAGACCGATCCGATATAATATCCTCACAAATTAGGCCCTCGGCCTCACTCTGTCATAAACCTCTCAAGCTACTCGGGCATATCAGTAAAAATAGGGAACTCTTCCTATAACAACATTTATATGCATCAAAACCGATTAATAAAATTGAGTTATGCAGTAAACATGTGTTATCATGACTGAGTATGGATTTCAAATCAAAAATAGTGAGAAGATAGTAAGAAAAATGCCTTTGAGGGTCCAAATAGTACTGGCACAAGGCCCAAACATGGAATTCAGCCTAAGTTATAAGAAGTCTTTCTAAAACACATAGCTATTATACAATTTCAAACAAAATATGCAACTCCACAGTTGCTACGGGACGGACCAAGTCACAATCCCCAACGGTGCACGCCCACACGCCCTTCACCTAGCATGTGCATCACCTCAAAATAGTAAAATGTTACGAAATCCAGGGTTTCATACCCTCAGGACTAGATTTACAATTGTTACTTACCTCAAACCGGTCAAATCTCTAACCCGCGATGCTCTTGCCTCTCGACTCAACCTCCAAATTCTCCGAATATATTCAAAACCAGTATATTACCATCAATATATGCTAATGGAATGAATTCTACAAGAAAAACTATCAAATTAGCTCAAAATCCAAAATTCGGCTCAAACCGAGCCCCCGGCCCCACGTCTCGAAATCCGACAAAACTTGCAAAACTAGAAAGCCCATACACTCACGAGTCCAATTGTAATGACCCGACCGCTCGTTTTGAGCATTTTCACTTCAGTCGGTAGGTTACGAGCATGGGTAACCTCGTATGATATATTATGACTTATGTGAGCCATCGATTTTGGTTTTCAGGTTATTCGTGATTGATCTGAGAAAATGGTATTCAAATAGGAGCTTTAAATATGAAAGGTTTGACCAAGTTCTTACTATTGAGTAATCGATCTCGAATTTGGATCTTTAAGGTTTGGTTAGCTCCGTTAGGTGGTTTTGGACTAAGGAGTATGTTGGAATGTAATTTTCAAGTCCGTGGTGGAATTAGGCTTGAATTGGCGAAACTGGAAATTTGGTGATTCCGGTCGGCAATGAAAATTTTGATATTGGAGTCGAATGGAATTCCGACAGTTGGAGTAGGTTCATAGTGTCATTTGTGATGGGTGTGCAAAATTTGAGGTCATTCGGACGAGGTTTGATAGGTTTCGGCTTCGGTTTTGAAAGCTTGAGATTTCAAGTTCCATTAAGCTTAAATTGGTGTGCGATTCATGTTTTTGTTATTGTTTGAGGTGATACGAGAGCTTGATTGAGTTGGTATGGTATTTTAGGACTTTATGGAATATTTGGTTGAGGTTCCGGAGGCCTCGGGCGAGTTTTGAGTGAGTTCGGAAATTACCAAAACTCAAGTATGGTTTTGGTGCTTAATTTTCACGGACGGCGGCAAAATTTTGCTGAGGGCGGAGGACGGTGCGCGGACCGTGCAAATTTGGTTGTGGAGGCGTTCTAGGGCAGATCAGCAGATTCGCTGGTCTGACTTTGGAAGTGTGTATATTTTGATCTCTAAAGAACTTTGAGCTAAAGAAATCATCATTTGGACATCTGTAGAGAAAGTTATGGCCAAAATACTAAAGTCTATCACTGCATCCTCCAAAAGCACGGACAACACTACTTTTTCGCGACCGTAGGGGTTGGATTTTCACGGTCGGGCCTGGATTTTCACGGTCAGCGTAGTGGAGATCAGAGAGTACATTATATAAACGGGGTTTAGGGCATTATTTCACATTTTAAACTCAGGGAGCTCGGTTTGTGGCAATTTTTTGAGAGTTTATCAAGAAATTCATCAGGGTAAGTGATTCTAACTCGGATTTGGTTAATGTTCGTGAATATATCAATGATTTCATCATTTTATTATTACTTTGAGGTAGAAATTTGGGAAAAATTGTAAAAACTTCATAAAATGAATTTTTGGGATTTGAACATCGAATTGGAGTCAGATTTGAGTGAAACTAGTATGGTTGGACTCGTGAGTGAATGGGTTTCCTAATTTTGTGAATTTCATTGGATTTTGAGACGTGGGCCCGGGGGTCGGGTTTGACCTATTTTGGGATTTGTATTTTAATTTGATAATTTTCATATGGGGTTCATTCCTTTAGCGTATACTGATGATGATATACTAATTTTGGATATATTCGGAGCGTTTGGTGGACGAATCGAGCGGAAAGGGCATTGCGGAGTAGTGTTTTGGGCTTGATTGAGGTAAGTAACACTTCCAAACTTGGTTCTAAGGTTGAAACCCCGAACAACATGATGTGTGATTAGAATTGAGGTGACGCACATGCCAAGTGGCGGGCGTGCACCATGAGAATTGTGACCTAGTTCATTCCATGGCACCGTTTAGTGATTCTTTCTTGTTGATATCCGTGCTTCTATCAATGCGATTAATGTACACATGCTAGAAATCATGCTAAATATTATGTTAAGGCTTCATGCCAATACTGTTGAGACCTGAGTGGTCATCTATTGTTGTCATCTCATGTGTTTCATTGGTATTATATACTCAGTCCTGTTTATGCATCTCATATCATGTCTCAGTCTTGGTTATTGTTGTTTAGCACATTATATCATTGATTCGGGCTAGATCATGCATTGTGAGCTCGTGTGAGTGAAACTGGAGAGTGATGACTGAGTGAGGCCGAGAGCCTAATTATGAGTGACAGTTATGGGATCGGGATGCACGTCGCAGCATGCTATATTGATTTATGCCTCAATCTGGATTATGATAGCGCTTGGGCTGTAGGAGCCCCTCCGGTGTTTGTAACACACCCCCAGTGAGCGCATATGATTTTGAGGGATGGATCTTCCCTGGACATGGATCTTGTCTGAAGTGTTTATATTTGGAGATGGATATTCTCCATGGGGCTAGAATGGCCTTCCTCGATATTGAGCGACTGATGTCAGAGATGTATATACTCTTGGATAGATCTCCCTTGGATAGTGTAATCCATCTACAGTACAGAGTGGTGGTGAGGTTATTATCATTAGCTGGAGATGGATCTTCTCCTTAGGGCTGGATTGGCCTTCCTCGGTACTGAGTGACTAGTGTCATATATGTATGTGTGTGTGTATATATATATATATATATATATATATATATTCCAGGATGGACCTTCCCTGGGCCATGCGATCCATATACAGTACTTAGGGGACGAGCAATTGAGAGTGGGAGTACATTGCGCATTTCACACAGTTGATGCATTGGCATGAAATAGAAATTAAGTCATATATCTTGAATTTTCAGATAACGATTGAGTTGAAGTTTGCCACTACCTCTCAGCCCGTAGTTTGGGCTTGTTACTTACTGAGTTGGTGTCACACCTCCTTTTTCCGACAAAGGGTTGGATATGGGAGTTTTTTCCAATTTAAGTGACATTATGCGGATTTGGGATTTATTTATTAGTTTCAGAGTCGCCACCCGGATTTTTACGGTGTTCCGGGACACCATTTATTTATTGAAATCCCAAACCGAGGAAATTTTGACTCTGTTTTAAAATTTTTGCAACCAGAAATCTAAGTAAGGAATTCTGTTAACCCGGGAGAAGGTGTTAGGCACTCCCGAATTCCGTGGTTCTAGCACGGTTGCTTAACTATTATTATTTGGCCTAAATTGTCTGATTATTTACATATTTTTTGCCTATTGTGCTTTTAGCCTTTTTTCACTTTTTAACCGCTTTTAATATTTATGGACTTATCTTGAAAACAAGTCATGATGGTGTGCANTATTATAATTTTGAAGTTGAAGACGGGGACATGAGTTGTCACTCCCGAGTGTTGGTTAGGTAGCTTTGATTTTTTATCAAAATTTTTGAACTAAAGGTATTCATTCTACCTAGAAGATCTCCTAAAACAATATTCATTGCTCTAAGAGAACATCTTATGGGCTACGACCTCATCTAGCCCCATTTTATCACATTCGGCCATCCTATGTCAATTCTCCTTGTAATAAGACTACTAGTTCTGAAAAGAATGTGTTTTTTTAGCCAATGATGACAAATATGAGAATCAGAATGTCTCTCGTCTGTTCAGATATATACACTTATGAAATTCAGATATCTGCATAGGTTACTGGTTAATTCCGATACGAATTGGCAAGATGAAATCACTCTACTTCTTCCAGAATTTTATGATTTCTAACAAAGATCATACTACAGGCGGTTTTATTAATTTGAAACAGTAATTCTTACCAATTCTAAACAACCTAATCTCACGTATCTAAAGGATTTAAAGTTCACACATATGTATACATTGATTCTTTGCAAATTCATGAGATACAGAATAAACTGAAGATAATCTATTGACTCTATTCATGTTGAAAATCTACTGAATTTGAAATAACCATTTTTTCCAAAAAAAAAAAAAATCCAAAACGGGATGTTTATACAGATTTTACGTATGTTCTTTTGTCTAATATCATGGCAGAACAGACAAAAATGTAAACTCGAAATTTCAGGAACATGAATAAAACATAAATTAAACGTACAGTCCAGTCTTAAATTATATTACAATGAAAGCTAAAGAAATACGGGGAGGGGGAGGGGTATAACTTGACTGCCGCTGTACATTTTCCAGAACGAAAGAAACTAGAAATAAGACTCTAACTAATTTGCTGACTCAAAACTCCCTTGAGACCTTACGTTCGAGCCTTCTCTTTGTAATTTGTAGAACACCCCAATACAATTTAGGTGTTATGCAACTATCAAAACCAAACTGAACATGAATAGGTCAGTTTTAATCCTGATATTGCGTGTGTTTAAACCACACTATTTGGCAGAATTGTTTATGCTCTTTCTCAGTGAATATGATCATGAAAGGATTAACTCATCTCCTGAATGTCATTTTTCATACTTTAGACCTTCAGTCCATATTAATTCCTTGACTTGGTTATGCAGGTATTTTAAGAGGATAAATCTGATCATAATAAAGGATTCAGATTATTTCCTCTAAGGAGCCTTTGATTATCCACCTTATATCCGTAAAGGGTAATTTTTAGCACCCTAGGCTACTGTTTAGGCACTACCTAGGGGTGAATTTGACTATTGAAAAGTCAGATCCATCTACTCAAGTGCTCAAACTAACATAATTCTAAACTCTATAGGAACTATGCTTATCTAGACATTTTTAGAGGATGAATCTGACCATTTAAAGGTTCAGATTCCTTACTCTAATGCCTTTCTTAATTACATATTCCATACCCTTTAAAATGGCAAACTTCAACCAACCAAACTATTGTTTGTGCACTACTAAGGGGTGAATTTGACTATTAAGAAGTCATATTCATCTACCCTAATGCCAATATCCTAAACAATCTAGAGATTTGCTTGTCAAATCTCTTTATTGACCAAAGAGACCGAATTGAAAGCATGTTTTCTGCACACTTATAGAGAGAAACTGACCATAGAAAAGGTCAGGTTCAATATCCAAGTGTAGATTATTCCACTAATGGACTGACATGAGACTGATGTCCTATGATACTCAATGCATTTTTTTAACCAACTTGAAATCAAAAACAGAATAATCTTAAGGATTTAGATATTACAACATATATTCAGATTCCTTAACATCTTATCACCTAAATATTAATTCAAATTCATAGACCAAGAAAAAGGAAGAAGATTCAGCCTTGACATAATCTCAGAAAAAAAAGAAATAACAAGAATCAAACATTTAGCATCAAACTAACAACATATTCTGAGTTTAACAATTTCATTTAAGTTCATTGTTACATACCTCTTTTGGAAGAGAAAATAACCAAGATCCTGACCAAATAAAGGTCAGGTAGACAGTAAAAAGCTAAGAAGAGATAGATTCAACAGCAATGTAAGCAGCACAAACCAGAAACCCAGCAACAAACCAAACCAGAGGAATTTCAGAAGAATCAGAAGCAAAACCAAAGAAGAGCACTAATCATGCTCAACTATGTCTTATAAAAAGACTAAACGGGCGCTGCAAATATAATCTGGGGTATT
>ML364162.1:0-23349 GCA_005239505.1 Nicotiana paniculata | reverse complement strand
ACCACGGAACTCGGGAATGCCTAACACCTTCTCCCCGGTTAACAGAATTCCTTACTCGGATTTTTGGTCGCAGACAAATTAAAACAAAGTCAAAATTTCCTCGGTTTGTGATTTTCAAAACAAAACGGTGTCCTGGAACATTGTCAAAAATCCGGGTGGCGACTCTAAAATAATAAATAATCCCAAAATCGAATAATGTCATTTTAATTGGGAAAACTCCCTTATTATCCCTTCATTAATTCGGGAATAATGAAAAAAGGAGATGTGACAAGAACTAGAAGAACGTCAATACATATAACAGAAAGATTAAATCTATGCATCAGATATGTGGAAGACAAAATGTGCATGTATGGAAAAGGTGCCAAACAAACTACAGAATATATCAAACACATTCTCCCCATAATTCTATATGTGGTAACTTGTAGTGAGTTGTAGAAATGAAGAATCCTTCCTATTTGCTTTTTATCACTAGAGGGAAGCAGTGCGGGGCGTAGGCACCTTGCTTACAGTGGTGTCACGTGATATCGCTTCGTCAAATTTTTTTCGTAATTTGTATGTATAAATAATAAATAAGATTAAAATATAGGTGTAAATATAAAATAAAACAGTTTGTCGTTACAATAATTTATTTATTTATTCACTTCTTTAAATATTGACACCGCTTAGAAAATTGCTGCGTATGCCACTAGGAAGACCAAGTTGTAGTTATAAAGCTAGGTGAATATATAATAGGCGTAGGATGTGCTTTCAAGTTAGAAGCTCAATTTTATGGAAGCCACAAAGTTGGGAGTATCCATTAACACATATGTAGGATTTGAGAAGGTAAGGTTTTATGTCATGTCCTTCATGTATTCTCTAGGGGTTCAATGATTAATCAGGAAGGGGCCTTGGAGCAACCTAAAGGTCACAGGTTCAAGCTGTGAATCAGCCATTGAGCGTCAAGTTAGGTTACTAACATCACATCCCCTTGGGTACGGTCATTCCCCAAATTCTATGTGAATGCAGAATATTTTGTGCACCGGACTACTTTACCTCAATGCTTAATTAACCATCCATCACGGCGAGGGAGGTGAATGCATGGGGAAATGGAGTTCGTAAAAAAAGATGGACTCTTTATAATGTTATAAGACACAAAAAGGATTGAAGAGGGAGTAAACACGAAGCGCAATAATAATATTAGGATAAACTCTACTCTTTATAAAACAATATTACAAAGAGGCTTTTCTAGAAGTATTTTTACACACACACTATATATGAGCCTAACCACATTGATAACATAAAAGTAATACTACCTAGATAATACAAAAGATGATGACTTAGTAAATAAAAGGACATATATGAGCTTAGCCATATATAAAACATTTAAGTTCACTTATATTTCCAACAAACCATCCCAACTCTAGGAATGGAACTCCAAACCAAGATCTAAAATTTCACCTTTTTTACTATAATTTGCAATCACTCATCCCTTTGAGAGGATACTCACCACGTCCGTATCAATATTCTTGAGTGTGTTAAATCATGTATAGAATTTCCATGTTCTACTCTCTAGGGTGTTAAACCCTAGCTGATTATATTATTGAATAATTAGTTAACTCAAGAAGTTTAATTCCCATTTTTAAATAAAGTTGCAGTCCCAATCCCATAAGGGGACATCAGAAAAATCCAAATCATTTGAAGTTTCCATAGGTTGTGAAGTACGAGCATGCTCCTCTCCTGAGGATGAGTTTTCCATTAAGTAAACATCGAGTGTATTGGGTAAATTTTTATCGTTTGAAGGACTAATGTTCTGTTTTGACGGTGTATTTCCAGTAGCATTTAGTGGTTGAGGGGGTACTGTTCCTTCAATAATACCAAAACCAGCTGGCCTTCTGTCAAATGCCCTAACACACTTTGATTTCTGGTAAACTCTGCACAAGCTGAATTCATGCCGCAGCTGCATACAATTTGAATAGTTTTATAACTTCTTGGCATATGCAAGATTTCTTTTGGAACAAATGAATAACTAAATTAAACAGACAGTATATGACGAAGCAGTGTCGGATAATACCAATTCATTGAAGGTGCATCCGCCCCTAGCTCTATTCTCAACAGCGTGAAAAATATTTACTCAATCAAGTTCATTAGAATAAGCTACTAAATGGAATTATCTATGATAAGAATTAATAAGTAATACTTATATTAGGGAAGGCTATCTACGTCATATCCCTTGGGTGTAATCCTTCCTCGGACCTTGCGTGAATTCGGAATGCCTTGTGCACCGAACTCCTCTTTTTTTTCTTTTCTTTTTTTCTTTCTAAGAATCAATAAATAACCTGATAGAAATGATAAACAACGTACTATAATTAATTAGACCATGTTAATTAACAAAAATCTTTATATTATCAATAACAATAATAAGTCACTTCATACTTTATATATGTGAAAGTTATTATTAATGGTGCACGAATATTGTGTCTTTCTCGAGAAAGAGACATGTTGCTACCTGATACAACATCAGAATATCTACATATTATGGTCATATAATTTGCACGGAAGCTAGAACTTTTCATTGTTTACAAGTAAAGAAAGAAAGAAACATAACTTAGTATCTAATCATGACAATTTCATAAAATTTGTAAGAGCTCTACATAATAACAAGAGGAACGAAAGAAACATAAATTATCAAGCAAATGAATACTTCAGTAGGCCAAGCTAGCTATGGTTCAAATGAATAAGTTTGCTTAGATGATATTTTGGTTTTTTGTGTAATATATACATTTGAGATAAGGAAAAGTCTTCCCTACCAATCTTTACACTGCTTAGATCCCAACAATATAATTCCAAGCACATGAAGACATTTTGTATAGTATTGTGCTTGTCCAATTCAAACCTTGTTTTTGTGGAGGCTAGGTTTTATGTTCCTCTTTTTATTCTTTGGATTTTAATATACTACGTAGGGGTTTATATCAAATTCTACTAGGTGGCACTAAAATAAATTCTATTAGGCTACAGGGTGTGAGAAAGAAATTGCTTGAGCACCATATTAATTTGATGGTTAAAAATCAGAAAATACATATATCTATATATATGAGCAAGAAAAAGATACATGTATTGTATGTGGTAGAGCATAAAAAGTTCATTTAAATATTGCCATGTTAGATCATTCTGACCTATATATAGTGGAAGCAGAGGCGGACCTACCCTTATTATATTAAATAATAAATATATATTTTGATTGACACCCTAAGACTCAAAGTTTAGATAATTGCGATGGTTGATTTGGAGGGGCACAACTTAGCTTTAGTACGTTACTTGGGTTCAGTTCCTACTCAAACTTTTATTCGAAGGTATTGTCCCGTCATTTTAATTCTGGATCTGCCTCTACGTGAAAGAGAAAAAGTAGATGAAGAAGCATATGCCAAACACTACTGCATGACTAGCTAGCTAGTACCTAAAGGAAAGAAGAATACTAGAGGAGTTCTTTTAATTTTTACTTTTGGTTCGGAGAGATCCATACCAGATACGAGGAAGGGGTGTAAAAAAGTATAACAGAAATCTAACACTTGCAACATATTCCCTTTGGCTTATTTGATGTGCCATATTTTCCCTTTTAGTCTAAGAAATATATATTTTTTAATATTTAAAAAAAGTTGTTTTAGGTTTCACTTTTTATCTTAATGATATAACTTATAGATACATAAATGTTTATGATTCTTTTTGTAATTTCATAACTAGCCAAGCATTATTACATAAGTTAAATACGAGTTGAGAGTTCTAAGAATGAATACCCAATTCTCAGACATTAAATTCACGGGATCTGTATAAAAAAAATGATCAATCAAGTACATTATATTGATTATGCTTTCTTGTCAGATCCACTTTCAATGTAATCATCACAAAACATGTTACAAGTGTTAAAACGTTGAGAAACATACATATGTATGATGTGAGTGCCTGTTTATAGTCTGGTTGCCCAAGCTTCTTTCGAGGTAAAAATATTTTTTTTTCAAAAGTATTTTTTTCTAAAATTAAAGTATTTGGCCCAGCTTTTGAAAGAAAAAAAAGTATTTTTGAGGAGAAGCAAAAGTAGTTTTGGAGGAGAAGAAAAAAATAGTTTCTCTCCAAAAGTACATTTCTGTAAAACACTTTTAAGAAAAATACACTTAAAAACAGTTTTTAAAAGCTTGGTCAAATACTAATTGCTGCTCAGAAGTACTTTTCAAATTAATTAGCCAAACACAAACTACTTCTCGCCAAAAGTACTTTTGAGAAAAAACACTTCTCAGAATAAACTGATTTTTGCAACTTGGCCGAACGGACTATTTGTTGCGGTGCAAGTGAACATAAATTATTGTCTAAAATCCTAAAAAAATATGGACGTATTATTTATTTATACTGTAAACCTATGTACATGGCGAATTGAACAGTGCACTGAGCTTAGGTCACTCATACAATCACGGTTAAGGATTTGTTTGTGAAAATTATCACTCATTTTTTCACAACTGCGACCCTCTATTTATAATTATTTTCTTTAATTTGTTCCTGGGAAAACTAAATTCAATTAACACCTTCTTTAGAAAAGCTTAATTTTCATCAAAACAATATAATATGCACTTTCCTTACTTGTTAACATTTTGTTTCCTAATTTTGCTTTCAATTTTTTTACTTAATAGATTGAATAGAAAGAAAAATTAAACTATCTCTGGTCAATAGTAAGTTGGTTTGTATATGACCAACACTTCATAACCCGAAAATCAACCAAACAAATTGTATGTACTCTCATATTTTGTATAGCTAGTGGCACATCTAGCTATATTTAAAAAAAGAAAAAACGTGGATCCGCCAATGATAACCTATAGCTATAACATATGAAAATTTAAGTTTCAGTTACAAAAAGAATCTTGCATATATATAATTTTCATCGAGAAAGAATGTTCTACCTCTAGATTCTTGGCTTGAATTAATGCTTTGTTACCTAGAATATAAAACCTCGATCTACACAATACAGGTCAAGAAATTGATCTTACCTTAATGATGTAACAAGTTATAGCCACAACAATGTCTAATGATATATACAAGTTTTAAAACTCTTTCTTTTTGGTTTAACCCTTGTACATAGTCAAACACATTCATGTAAAATGAGATGGAGGATATATATATATATATATACTCCCTCTGTCCTGATAACAATTTGCTTCTCGAGAGTTAAATTATGTGAACTTTGATCATTATTTTAAAATACTCCTATATCTTTTTGTCACATTGAGATGAGAATATTGCAACTCGCAATATTTTTCGTAGAGTTTTTGAATATCAAAATTTTAATTTTAAAATATTGAGTTGATCTAATTTAAATTAGCTTTAACATGACAACTAGCTTGGGGCGGAGGAGTATATACAGTCAAACCTCTCTATAATATCCAGATCTTTTATAACAACCAAGTTCTTTTTTTTTTTGGAACTAATTTGTCATGTTATCTTAAGATATATGTTTTCTATACTAGCATTTTGCTATAGAAGTCAGAAAATATCGGGACAAATGACGCCATTGTAGAGAGATGTGACTCAAGCTTAGAAGTAGAACTAACTAGTTAAAAAACCTAATTATTTGAGGGTGCAACTGACCTTTAAATTTGAAACACAATTTGTTGCTGAAGCTTCTCCATCACTGGCTTTATACTCATTCATCTTCCATAGGGTCTTGTTCCCATTTGGAGCTCTTCCTTTATAGAAAACCATAGTTCTTTTGCCTCCAATAATTCTATTATTTGATGAATATACATAACCAGGAGTTCCAGTAGCTTTCCAATATCCTTCTGTTGTAAGCCTAGTAGGTCTCCCTCCTCTAGCTTCCCTATCTTGAATTGGAATGAAGAAAAACCATTGCTCTGATGAGTCATCTCGAATTCCTTCTCCTGCCATTTCTGGACATTGCGAAGAAGAAGGGTTTAAAAAAAAGAAAAAAATAGTCTAACTTTTATGAACTACTGACAATAAAAAAAAAAATTACACTATTAGCTAGGTCATCTAGGTAGTTGTCCAAAATAAGTAGGATTCGCAACCCCAAAGCAGGTTAACGTGCTGCAACAGGTCAAAATACACTAATAGTGTAAAAAAGATATTAAAATTAAATTGTTGTCAAGTGCATATGTAAGGTAAATGCTACAAAAGATTAGGTTTAGCAATAAAAGAACACATGACTTGGAAAAATTTCATAAAATGAAGGTTATTAACAAATTCTTAATCTTTAGACTGCAGAAAATTGATGATTGAGATGATAATTAAACCATCACATAATTAAAAAAAATAAAATCAGATAACTAAAATTGAACAAAAGAGTAAACTTGAATGGTTTTGAGTATCATATATAGTATATAGTATGTGTGTGTGAGAGAGAAGAAAGAAATATGATGATGCAATAACCTGGGAGTTGACATGGATTGTGTTGATATATATTAACAACAGGTATAACACGTTGAATGTCCAATTCTCTTTTGCCATTAAGCTTATTTCTCAAATAAAAATCCACCAACTCCTCTTCTGTAGGATAGAACCTAAATCCTGGTGGTAGTAGATTATTATTATCATACGTCTCCATTTTTGCAATCACAAATCTTCAAATATTTGTGTATTTCTCTTCTTGAGTCTCTCTTTTTTTTTCTTTTCTTTTTCACACACTCTCTCTCTCTAGTTTTTTTTTTATGCCTTTACCTTGTGCATGTCATGGTTTGGTCTAGCTGAGTATTTAAAGAGTTAAAATGTGAGGAAAAAAAAGGTTTTGGGAGGGGGTGGGGAGGGGGGGTGGGCAAGGAGAACGAAAGGAGTAAAAAACGAGTGAAATAAATGAAAGAGGGGTTTTCAAGACTTAGAATTTTCCACCCGCGTCACGGCGTGTGACAAGAGGGGAAACCCTACTACATTTTCCTTTACAATTACTACTGTATTAGTCAATGAATTTCTAACTTACACAATTGGTATTTCATTATTATTATTTTTTTGGTTAGAGCTGTTTTAGTCATTGTTTTTCTACTTTTAAATAAAAAATCTGATTCTTTTTCCAAAACTTACTTAATCAAGAATGTGGAGAAAAGTAAGATTAAAATAAACAATCTGTTATAAATAGAATTCCATTTAGAGTGAATGTCTATCTTTTAAAGAGTTCAACTTTGTGGCTAAGTCATTTCCCCCCTATAAATAGAGGGGTCTTACCCCATTGTAAATTATCCCAAAATTCAATAAGAATGTCCTCTCTCTCTTTCTCTGCAATATTATTCTTCTTCTTTTATTGTTTCATTACATGTTATCAGCACGAGACTCTACCGTCTCAAGAAGCTCTTTGAGAAGATTAAGGTATAACTTTTCTCCTCTTTTTAATTATGACTGACATTGTGAAAAGAAAGTATGTTGCCCTTGAAATTTCGGGCAAGAACTATATGACATAGATGTTGGATGCTGAAATCCATTTAGATGCAATGGGTCTTGGAGACGCCATTAAAAACAAAAATAAAGCATCTACCTAAGACTGTGATAAGGCCTTGATTTTCTTGCGCCATCACCTTGATGAATGGTTGAAAATAGAATATCTCACAGTCAAAGATCCACTTATTTTGTGGAATGACTTAAAGAAATATATGACAACTTAAAGTTGGTCACACTTCCACAAGCACGATATGATTGGGCTAATTTGAGGCTCCAAGACTTTAAGTCTGTTTCTGAATATAATTCTGCAATGTTCAGAATTACTTCTAAATCGAAACTCTGTGGAGATACTATCACCGACTATGATATGCTTGAAAAAATGTTCCCAACTTTTCATGCCTCCAATATGGTCTTGCAACAACAATACCAAGAGAAAGGTTTCAAGAAGTACTCTGAGTTGATTTCTCTTCTCCTTGTGGCTGAACGAAATAACGACTTGCTCATGAGAAATCACGAAAATCGACCCACTGGGTCTACATCATTGCCTGAAGTGGATGAGGTGTATTCCCATTATGCTAAGCGTGAAAAAGGTCGTGGCCCTATTAATGGTCGTGGTCGTGGTCATGGCCGTGGCCGTGGACAAGGAAGAAACTTTCCTGGTGTTAATCACCCCCCAAATAAAAATAACCACCAAAAGTGGAAAGGGAAAGATGAGAAGCCAAAGGCAAATGGTTCAGAAACTGAATGTTACCGTTGCGGTGGAAAGGGCTTTGGGCAAATATTTGTCGTGTACCAAGACATTTAGTTGAGCTTTATCAAGCATCTCTAAAGAATAAAAGCCTTGAAGCCAATTTTGGCTCTGACAATGATTTTGACATCACCCACTTGTATGTAGCAGACTTCTTTGAGCACCCTGATAGAAAAATAGACCACTTGATCGGTGATGGATTTGTGGTTAAAGATAATTGAGTAGTTTGATTTTTTTATTTTTGCTTATTCATAATAGCTAGAGAATAAAACAACGAATGTGAGATCCTGATAACGTATGGCATAACATTGTCTCTTTGCTCTTTATTAGCCAAGTATTTAATTTTAGCACTAAATGTGATTGCGATCGAGGTCCGATGCCCTTTGATTAATTTATCCATTTTATTTAGAAAATACAATACAAAATTTGCTATCCATATTAAATCACGTCATTGTTGCGCGATATTTGATCCCTTAGGAAGTATCGAAGAAGAAGAAGAAGAAGAAGAAGAAGAAGAAGAAGAAGAAGAAGAAAAGGAGATATAAGTCGGTTCTGAAGAGAAATGCACTCAACTGCATTGAAGAGAGTACTCAGTTATTAAAATGCTAATCTATATATACTACACAACTTTGAGCTAATTAACTTAGCAATTGAACACTAATTCGACTAACTAACTAACTAACTAACCACCGCTAACATACACGACTGTTATCCTACACCTCTATCACCCACTAAGCTGTGATGTACACAGCTGTCACCAGCTGTTATTTCGTCCATCTCAACACCCCCCCTTCAAGCTAAGTGTTGTAAACACATTCAAAACACCTAGCTTGGACAGTAGATGATAATGATGCACACTGCCAAGTCCTTTGGTTTGTATGTCTGCTTCTTGATCCTTTGTTGGAACGTAAATGGGATGTACTAATCCTTATTGCACCTTCTCCCTTATAAAATGGCAATCTATCTCTATATGTTTTGTGCGTTCATGGAATACTGGATTGTTGGCTATTTGCATTGCTGACTTGCTGTCTGTGAAAAGATGGATAGGAGTAACAACTGCAACTCCCAACTCTTTGTACACACCTAACAACCAAATCAATTCAGAGACTGTCAGTGCCATACTTCTATATTCTGAATCTGCTGAACTTCTTGCAATTGTATTCTACTTCTTAGACTTCCATGATATCAAGGAGTCTCCAAATTTCACCAAATACCCTGTAACAGACTTCCTTGAGTTAGGACAGCTAGCCCAATCTGCATCATTATAAGCCTTCAAGGTCATGTCACCTTCTGCTCTCATTAGAATGCCTAGCCCTGGCTCATTCTTAATATCTCACCAATCTGTGTGCTGCTTCTAAATGAGATTTTTTAGGTGCCTGCATGAATTGGCTCAAGGTCTGCACTGTATAGGCAATGTCAGGCCTTGTCAAGGTTAGATAAATGAGCTTCCCTATAAGGCTTTGATACCCCTTCACATCTGTAAGCTGTGGATCATCATTCAGATTACAGTGTGCATCATACTCTACAGTTGTCAATTTCCTGTTATGTTCTATTGGTGTCACAGCTGGCTTAGAACCTTTTAGTCCTAGTTATGCTATTAGTTCAACTGCATACTTTCTTTGGCACAACAATATCCCCTTCTGAGACCTTCTTACTTCTATTCCCAGGAAATACTTCAAAGACCCCAAGTCTTTGATTTTGAAGGCTTTGTGCAGTGTAATTTTTGCTTCTTGTATTAGAGTCTCATCATCACCTGTGATTAGAAGATCATCAACGTAGATAAGAATGATAACCAACTTGCTTTTCTTCTTCAACGTGAAAAGAGAGTGATCATGTTTGCTTTGAGAGAACCCTGCATATGAAAGAGCCTCTGTAAGCTTCAAGTTCCACTGTCTTGGTGCTTGCTTAAGCCCATAAAGGGATTTTAGTAGTCTGCAACCCTTGTTCCCTCCTTGACTACCAAAGCCAGGTGGCAGCTGCATATAAACCTCTTCTTCTAAGTCACCTTGAAGAAAAGCATTATAGACATATATTTGGTAAAGATTCCATTGATGAACAACAACTAATTCAATGACTGCCGTTACTGTGACCATCTTGACAACTGGAGAAAAGGTCTCTTGATAATCTAAGCCTTCTTGTTGACTGTACCCCTTAGCAACTAATCTGGATTTGTATCTCTCAACCTCACCATTTGATTTGTACTTTATTATGTACACTCATCTACATCCAATAGGAACTTTCCCCTTAGGTATTTCAACCACCTCCCAGGTATTATTTTGAACAAGTGCATCAATTTCTGACTTCATAACCTCAACCCACCTATGATCCTTTACGGCTTCCACATAGGATGAAGGTTCTTCTTCTGATATAGCAGATAGGAATGACTTATATCCATGTGAGTTAGAACTATAATTGAAGTAGTTTGTCAATGGATATACACAGTGTGAAGAGGAGCTGCTGGATCCTGGGCATATGTAATCCTTCAACCATGTTGGAGGTCTGGAACCCCCTGTAGACCTCCTGAGCTGTAATTTAGGCTCTGCAATAGATTGTTGAGTTGCAGATGACTGATCAAAATTTCCCATTGCCTCATTTTCATTGACTGGATCAACCTGTGGTTCATTAGGCATCGTTACATGTGTATTGAAATCATTAAGCAATCCTTCTGTATGCTGAGTCTCCCCTTGAGTTGGAATAACTTGATGAACTATCGGATCATCCTGTAACTCTAGAAACATTGGAGATTCTTTGGTTTCCTTCATGGATTGAAAAGGAAAATAGTCTTCTTTGAAGGTCACATCTTTATTCACAAAGAACTTTTTCCCTTTGATGTCATAAAGCCTATAACCCTTTTGTGATGTAGAATATCCCATAAGAACTGCTGCTATTGCCCTTGGTAAAAACTTATCAATCTTTTGTGTAACTGTAGCATAACACAAGCAGCCCATTGTTCTTTAATGTAACAAAATTGGCTTGGCTTTATGGAAGACTTCATATGGAGATTTTCCTCCTAGAATTGAGGATGGCACTCTATTTATAAGATAGACTATTGTGAGTACACAGTCTCCCTAAAAATGCAATGAAATACTCCCCTGAAACCTTAGGGCCCTTGAAACTTCTAATATATGCCTATGTCTCCTTTCCACCACTCCATTTTGTTGTGGAGTGTGTGGACAACTACTTTGATGAACAATCCCACAGTCAGTTAATAACTCTTTGCATTCTGTGCTAAAGAATTCTGCACCATTATCAGATCTTAACATCTTAATATGCTTCCCAAACTGTACATGTACTAATTTGAAGAAAGGTTTTAACAAGACAATTGTATCACTTTTCAATTTCATAAAAAAAACCCAAATCATCTTTGAATGATCATCCACAAGTGTTAGAAAATATTTGTTTCTATTATATGTAGGAACTCTATATGGTCTCCAAATATCCACATGTACCAGTTGAAAAATTTCTGCTGCCCTATTATTACTAAGAGTAAAAGGCTTTCTTGTTTGTCTAGCTAGTGGACAAACAATACATTTTTCAAAACTACAACTCGATATCTCTTTATTCTTCAAGAGGTCCAGTTTCTCCATAACCAGTGCAAGTATATGTCCAAGCCTTCTGTGCCATGTGTGTATATCAGTCTTCATTTCTGCAGCAAGACAACTTCTAACTCTTTGTGCTTCTTTAATTCAGTCTATCTTCCTTGGGATCAAGAGATAAAGGTCACCCTTCTCCTTACCAATCCCCTTCACCCTCCTAGTGTACAGGTCCTGGAATACACAGAATGTTGGAAAAAAGTTCACTGAGCACTGTCCCTTGTTAGCTTTGAAACTGACAACAAGTTATACTTAAACTTAGGCACACATAGCACATCATGGATTGTATCATCTTCTGTGAGATTATAACTACCTTGATATGTAACTGGAACAGACTTACCATTTGGAAGATGTACATTACCTCTCTTCTGTTTAGGCAAACTAATCACATTATCCAGCAAATTATGATTTGAAGTCATATGATTAGTTGCTCCAGTATCTATGATCCAAGGATCCTGGCAATTTTCAAAAGATTGTGAAACATCTTTACCTGCCATTTTAGCCTTGTAATCTTCTGAATTCTCCTTGTTCAGTAACCTCATTATCTGGCCATACTTCTCCTCAGTGATGAAATTAGCCATTCCTTGGTGTCCTTCAGCCTTAGCCCTGTGCTTAGTATTCTCCTATTCATGATTATCATCCTTTACCACTGCATTACCTATCTGTATTGCTGGTTGCTTTTCCCCTTAAAGCCATATGGATAGCCATGGAGTTTGTAACAAGTATCTTTGGTGTGACCCTTTAGACGACAATATTCACAGTACAGATTACCAAACCTCTTAAATTTTGCTGGATTGTCCCCAGTACTTATGAATGCTGTGGAATCACTTATATCATTTCCTAAATTGACTTGTGAATTAGAAAAATAGACCTTCCTCTGATTTTCTTCATTGATCAACATTACAAATGCATGACTAACTGAAGGTGATGGGAATTGTAATAAGATCTGACTTCTAATGGCACCATATGACTCATTTAATCCCATTAGAAATTGAAATAGTTTTTGTTGATCAAGGTGTTCTATAAAATCCTTTGTTCCAACAGTAACAGGTAGGGACGGAATTAAGGATCCGCACTCATCCCACAAAGATTTCAGTCTAGAATGATAAATAGAAATGCTTGAAGTACCTTGAGAAATTGTGGCTATTTCTCGTTGGAGATTGTAGACTCTAGATCCGTTAACTTTGTTGAAATGATCCTCCAAATCTACCCAAACTTCATGAGCATTATCAGCATAAACGATGCCAGTAATCAATTCTGGCAAAATAGTATTCATTATCCACGTTAGAACTGTTGCAGTAACTCATTCCCAGTCCTCTCCCAGATCCTCAGTGAATTGACATTTTGTACAAGTTCCGTCAATGAACCCTAGCTTCCGCTTTGCTCACAGTGCAATCACCATCGCTTTTCTCCAAACTGAATAATTCTCAGTTCCTTTCAGCTGAATCCAAATGATCACATTACTAGGACTATCTGACGACTGTAAAAATAGAGGATGCCTGGGATTATCAATATCTAGTGTCGCCATTGTTGAGCTGCAAAGCTTCTAGAGAACTTCCTTCAATTAAAACCAAAAAACCTATCTCTCTGACTTCACAAATGAGAATCGAATTGAGCTCAAATTGATCTACTCAAGCTCTGATACCATATTAAATCACGCCATTGTTGCGCGATATTTAAGCCCTTAGGAAGTATCAAAGAAGAAGAAGAAAAAGAAGAAGAGGAGATATAAGTCGGTTCTGAAGAGAAATGCACTCAACTGCATTGAAGATATTACTCGGTTATTACAATGCTAATCTATATATACTACACATCTTTGAGCTAATTAACTTATCAATTGACCACTAATTCAACTAACTAACTAACTAACTAACTAACTAACTAACCACCGCTAACATACACAACTGTCATCCTACACCTCTATCACCCACTAAGCTGTGATGTACATAGCTGTCACCAGCTGTTATTTCGTCCATCTCAACAATCCACTTAATACGATCATTCCTTCATTGGGCATCACATCATACTATAATTTGTAGGCATTTGAAAAAGGAAATTTTGATATACACATTGTATATTGAAAATACTATTATTGGATATTATTTGCAAATTAATACTCCATCCGATTGAGTTTGGGTGACAACATTTCATTTTTTTATTTGATTCTTTTTAATGTTTATTCATTATATTCAAACTTTGTTTTTTTTCCTTTTCTCTGAAAATACTAATGTTTATTCGTATATTTCTTTTGTATGTCAAACAATGGGAAGCAAATATGAATATCTCACAAAACAAACTTGGATCAAGGTTCGATTGTAAAAATATTTGTTTAGTTGATTCATGTACGACACATACAATATTCAAGGAGAAGAAATATTTCTCTCATTTAAGTATGTGTAAGACTGATGTTACATAATTTCTGGTAGTAGTAATTTAATTGAAGGCTCTGGAAGAGCTACTATAACTCTGCCTAAGGGAACAAAACTTATCATAGAGAATGCAATGTTCTCCTCCAAGTCCAGAGGAACTTGTTGAGTTATAAATATATACGCCGAAATAGATATCATATTGAGACAATAGATGAGAATAGTTGAATATATCATCATTACCAAGAATGTCTCTGGCCAGAAAAGGGTTATTAAGAAATTCCCATCTTTATCTTGTGGCATGTATTAGGAAATAATTAGTGCAATCGAGGCACATTCTATTGTAAACCAAAAGGTTACCGATTCCAATACTTTTGTACTTTGGCATGATCGAGTGGGACATCCTGGTTCAATTATGATGAGACGAATTATAGAAAACTCAAATGGGCATCCATTAAAGAATTTAAAAATTCTTTTAAATAATGAATTTTCTTGCACTTCTTGTTATCAAGGCAAGTTAATTATTAGACCATCACCAACAAAGGTTGGGATTGAGTCCCCTGCGTTTTTGGAACGTATACAAGGGGACATTTGTGGACCTATTTACCCACCTAGTGGGTCGTTTAGATATTTTATGGTCTTAGTAGATGCATCATCTAGATGATCTCATGTGTGCTTTTTATTATCTCTCAACCTCGCGTTTGCAAAATTAGTGGCACAAATAATTCGATTACGGGCGCAATTCCCCGATAATCCAATTAAGTCTATTAGACTTGATAATGTTGCTGAGTTTTCATCCCAAGCATTTAATGATTATTGCTTATCAATTGGGATAAAAGTGGAACATCCTATAGCTCATGTTCACACTCAAAATGGCCTTGCAGAGTCTTTAATTAAACGTCTGCAATTGATAGCAAGACCGTTACTCATGAAAATGAGGCTGCCTACTTCTGTTTGGGGTCACACCATTTTGCATGCAACAATGCTAGTTCGTCTAAGACCGACAAATTATCATAAGTATTTCCCGTTGCAATTAGTTTTGGGTCATGGACCTAATATATCCCATTTAAGAATTTTTAGATGCGTAGTATATGTGCCTGTAGTACCGCCATATCGCACCAAAATGGGCCCCCAAAGAAGGTTAGGAATATATGTTAGGTTTGAATCGCCCTCCATTATTCGCTATCTTGAAACATTAACGAAGGATTTATTCACTACTCGATTTGCAGACTGTCGATTCGATGAGACACTTTTTCCAAAACTAGGGGGAGAAATTGGTGAAACCAAACGGGAAATTTTATGGAAAAATCCATCATTATCTCATCTTGATCCACGTACCTCTATTTGTGAAAAAGAGGTACAAAAGATTATCTATTTGCAAAGAATAGCAAATCAAGTGCCAGCCGCATTTACGGATTTGAAAAGGATAACAAAATCACATATTCCTGCAGAGAATGTTCCAATCCGTATTGATGTCTGTGATGACCCAAAAGGTCATCTTGTGTAATTTAGCAAAAACTGTGTTTCGAGGCCCTGAAAGCCTCCGTTAATCTCACCTCGATATGTGTGCGTATCCCGAGCGTGTAGCCGGGAAGCTTTGATGTGAAAACTTGATGAAAAGTTGATTTCCTAATGATTAATTGATTAAAGTTGACTTTGGTCAACATTTTTGGTAAACGGACCGGACCCGGACCCATGATTTGACTATTCCGGAGGGTCCGTAAAAAAATATGGGACTTGGGCGTACGCCCGGAATCGAATTCCGAGGTCCTAAGCCCGAGAAATGAATTTTTAAAGAAAATTATTTTCTGGAAATACTAAAGACTTTTGGAAATGATAATTAAAGTGAAAATGGTGTTGCCGAACCCGTATAATGGTTCCGGAGCCCGGAACAGGTTGAATATATATGTTATGTGAGTTATATGTGAAATTTGGTGTAAAACGGACTTGATTTGATGCGTTTCGGACCGAAAATGGAAAAGCTAAAGGTTAATGATGTTTTGAGGATTTTCATAGGTTTTGGTGTTTAATTCATTAATTTTGATGTTATTTCGGTGGTTTTAGTACTTGAATAGGTCCGTACAATGATTTGGAAGTCGTGTGTATTTTTCGGTTTTGAGTCCCGAGGGCTCGGGTGAGTTTCGGGTAGTTAACGGGGTGTATAAAGTTAGAAAAATCTGGTGTTTTTGATGTTCTACTGGTGTCTGGTGTAATACCCTTCGCGAACGCGGCCAAGGGCCCGCGAATGCGAAGGGTAAATATCTTGGCCTAGGTTTTTACTCTACACGAACGAGTAGAGGGAGACTCGAACGCGGAGCACTGGACAGTGCTTCTACGCAAACGCGTCCCCAGGGGTGCGAACGTGTAGTCTTAGGATGGGGGACTGGGTAGGTTGTTCTTCGCGAACGCGGCCCTAGGCTCGCGAACGCGTAGGTCAGAATTGTCAACTCTTTGCGAATGCGGCCAAGGGCCCGCGAACGCGAAGAGTATTTTTCGCCCAGTTATTTAAATAGCCCAAAAACATAATTCCATACGGGAATTTCATAATTTTCACCTTCTTCTTCTTCTCCCAACCCCATAGCCGAGTTCCAAACCATCCTTCCTCCATAACCACTTGGGTAAGTGACTTCAACTCCAATTTCTTCCATTTTTCCTTTATCAACACTAGAATATAGGCCTAGAATCATGAAAACAAGTAGAAATTAGGGGATTTGGGTAGAGTTAGGGATTATGGGACTTTGGGAAATTCAACCTCAATTTGGGGTCGGATTTCAAAACAAAAACATATATTTGAACTCGTGGGGGTATGGGTGGTCAGATTTTGGTCCGAGCCTCGTGTTTGGACCAAGCGGACCCGGGGTCGAATTTTGTTATTGTTGGAAGAATGCATGGAAATGGTTAATTAGGATTTGGAATTGATTTATTGAATCATTATTGATATACTTGAGTTAATTATGTCTAGATAATACCATTCCGGAGTTGAATTCTAAAGGAAAGGCGGTGTTAAAAGGTCGATTGCTATATTTTGGACCCGAGGTAAGTGTCTTGCCTAACTTTGGTGAGGGAATAAGTATTGTATGATATGTGTTAAGTGTTTATCATGTCCAATTCATAGGTGAGGTGACGAGTACCTATGCATTGTGTGTCAAGCATGCCCGTGAGTCTATTTTTGATAAAAACCTTATTATTACTTCCATGTTCATTATAATATGCAATTGTCTCTACTTGGAAGTTGATTAATGTTGAAACCTCTGGTTGATGAACTCATGATGTATTGGTCCGATTGAGAACCCAATTGTAAAGGAGATATTTGAAATGATTGGTTATAGCTGAGACCTTTGCCGGGCAATCGTTACGATATTGACTGATACTTTCCCCTTGCCGGCTGATTTCTGAATTGTATTTCCACTATGCTGTATTCCTTGCCATTGATATTGTCATTGTTTTGGTGAGGGAGAGTGTAAAAGCACGAAGGGTGATGTCGTGCCATATTTTATATTATTATGCACGAGGGGACATTCCGTGCCATGTTTATATTGTTTATGCACGAAGGGACATTCCGTGCCATATTTTATATTATTATGCACGAGGGGACATTCCGTGCCATGTTTATATTGTTTATGCACGAGGGGACTTTCCGTGCCATGTTTATATTGTTTATGCACGAGGGGACATTCCGTGCCATGTTTTATATTATTATGCACGAGGGGACATTCCGTGCCATGTTTATATTGTTTATGCACGAGGCGACATTCCGTGCCATATTTTATATTATTATGCACGAGGGGACATTCCGTGCCATATTTTATATTATTATGCACGAGGGGATATTCCGTGCCATGTTTATATTGTTTGTGCACGAGGGGACATTCCGTGCCATATTTTATATTGTTTATGCACGAGGGGAAATTCCGTGCCATATCTTATATTATTATGCACGAGGGGACATTCCGTGCCATATTTTATATTGTTTATGCACGAGGGGAAATTCCGTGCCATATCTTATATTATTATGCACGAGGGGACATTCCGTGCCATGTTTATATTGTTTATGCACGAAGGGACATTTCGTGCCATATTTTATGTTATTATGCACGAGGGGACATGCCATGCCGTATCTTTTCACTGTTTAGTTGTGTTGTCAATTCCCGTTATTATTTTCAGATATTTTAGACTGTTGTTTTCGTTTCCGTCATTTCAGTATTTGCTATCTCTTACCCCCAGCATGTTCTTCCCCGTAATTGTATTCTTATTTAGTTTCTGCTATACTATTGAACTGCACAGGTACATTTTGTTGTCGTGTCCTAGCCTCGTCAATACTTCACCGAGGTTAGGCTCGGTACTTACTCAGTACATGGGGTCGGTTGTACTGATGCTACACCTGTACTTCTCTATGTTGTGCAGATCCCGCAACCGGACCCGGTGGACACTGATTGAGGGAGCATCCTTCAGTGCACTAAGAGATTACAAGGTAGACCCGCAGACGTTCGTGGGCCTTGGCGTCTCTTCTACCCTTTTCTTCTATTCTGTCTTGTTTTCCTTAGTTCTAAGACAGTTTTTTTGTATTGTTTCTTCAGACTTTGTATTTAGTAACTTCTTAGTCAGTTCGTGAGTTAGTGACTCTAGGTGCTGGGAAATGTAAACGAATCGTATTATTTGGTCTTATATGTTATTTCAGAATTTATCTGCTTCCGCAATTGAAAAGGATTCTAAGATGTTTTATTTATTTCTGTTATTTAAATGTTGACACGTTAAGGGTATTGTGTACGTTGGCTTGTCTAGAGGGTTCAATGTTAGACACCATCACGGCCCGAGGATGGGATTTCGGGTCGTGACAATGTCCCTATTGGACAATCTTCAAGTGTCATAGCTAATGAGTCAAAAGCACGCCTAAAACGTGGCAGACCATTGGGTTCTAAGGATCGAATTCCTAGAAAAAGGAAAATAAATGATCAAAATAACACTACGAAAGAATCTCACGAAGAAATCCACGATTTAATAAATTCTGAGATTCATGAAGAAACCATTGAGCCCGAGACTCAAGATAATAAGGAACTATCAATAAATCCAATCGATATTGAGACAAATTTGAATCGAGTGGATATAGTGGTGGATTATGTCTTTGCATATAATGTTACATCTAGAATTATGCAAGACAGTGGGGATATTGAACCTAAATCTGTTGGAGAATGTCAACAAAGACATGATTGGCAAAAATGGCAAGAAGCAATCTAATCAGAGTTGAATTCACTTGCAAAACGTGAAGTTTTTGGTCCTGTAGTCCAAACACCTAATGGTTTTAAGCCTGTTGGCTATAAATGGGTCTTTGTACGCAATAGGAATGAGAAAAATGAGGTACAAAGATATAAGGCACGCCTTGTTGCACAAGGATTTTCACAAAGGCCTAGTGTCGATTATGAAGAGACATATTCACCCGTTATGGATGCTATAACGTTCCGTTATCTCATTAGTTTTGCTGTCCATGAAAAGCTTTACATGCATTTAATGGATGTGGTTACCTCCTACCTTTATGGTTCACTTGATAATGAGATATACATGAAAATTCCCGAGGGATTTAAAATGCCTAACGCACATAATTCAAAATCCCGGGAAATATTTTCAATCAAATTGCAAAAATCTTTGTATGGTCTAAAGCAATCAGGATGTATGTGGTATAATCTTCTTTGTGAGTACTTATTAAATGAAGGTTATATAAATGATGCCATTTGTCCATGTGTTTTTATAAAGAAAACAACATCGGAATTTGTTGTACTTGCCGTATATGTTGATGACATAAACCTTATTGGAACTCCAAAAGGAAATTGATTATTTAAAGAAGGAATTCGAGATGAAAGATCTCGGAAAGTCAAAATTATGTCTTGGTTTTCAAATTGAACATTTGGCAACGGGATTGTTGTGCATCAATCTACCTACATAGAAAAGGTACTGAAACGGTTTTACATGGATTTTGAGCACATCCATTAAGTACTCCGATGGTTGTTCGATCACTTGATGCGAATAAGGATCCATTCCGACCTCGAGAAGAGAATGAAGAGATACTTGGTCCTGAAGTACCATATCTTAGTGCAATTGGTGCGCTAATGTATCTTGCCAACACTACAAGGCCTGACATAACTTTTTCAGTTAATGTCTTAGCAAGATACAACTCTGATCCTACAAGGAGACATTGGAATGAAATCAAAAACCTATTACGGTATCTAAAAGGAACTACCGATATGGGCTTATTTTATGGCAATAATTGCAATCCTGAACTTGTTGGTTATGCCGATGCTGGGTATTTATCTGATCCACACAAGGCCCGATCTCAAACAGGTTATGTGTTTACCTGTGGAGGCACTGCCATATCTTGGCGATCGACTAAGCAATCAATCGTGGCTACTTCATCTAATCATGCTGAGATAATTGTTATTCATGAAGCAAGTCGAGAATGTGTGTGGTTGAGGTCTATAATACATCTTATTCGAGACAAATATGGTTTGAAGTGTGACAAACTACCCACGATTTTGTATGAAGACAATGCAGCATGCATAGCCCAATTGAAGGGAGGATTCATAAAAGGATATAGGACAAAACACATTTCACCAAAGTTATTTTTCACACATGATCTTCAAAAGAATGGTGATATCAATGTGCAACAGATTTGTTCAAGTGATAATATGGCTGATTTTGTCACGAGCCGGATTTCCCCCCCTTGGGAGTCGTGATGGCGCCTACTAGTGGGAGCTAGGCAAGCCAAACCTTAATTACCTTTTTCATTAACACGTTACCTCTTTTAACAAATATCAGCAATCGCATGCAAACAATGGAATTAATAATAAAGCGGAAGTCTTAAATTATAGAAAAAAAACTGAATAGAATGCGGAAAATTCAACATAAGCCTCTACCCAAGACTGATGTCACAACCTCATCCATACCATAGAAGATATATCAACAGGCTGGGTCTCCACCTCTAGGAATCTAACCTCCACTTTCGACATTCCGACTCTTTTTTCCTTAGGTTGTCATGTAGTTGAGTTGTAGCTGCAATGGGGCACGTAGCATGAGTGCTCTGATGAAATATGACTCTCCCAAGTCTAGGGCAATTTCTACCACCAGCCGACATAAAGCATCAACCTGTCCTGAGTTCGCCCAAAATTCCCAGCTTTATCTCTTGCAAAAATTCCCGGCCTCATACATTCCAAACCAAAAGCGATATGACACGCGGCCTCGCAATCTATTCCTTGACAGTGGACTTCCCCCACGTGGCATGAAGTCATGGGTCACAATAACTGATAATCCCCAATGTTAAACTTCACAGCTCATATAAATCAACCCCGTTGCCTTACACTTATTCCCATAGTGTGCAATACTTCACGGAAGCAATCAAGAAAATCATCTGGTCCTTTAAAAAATATACCACTGAAATGGAGTGGAACTTGTTTGGTAACTTGTCCAACCTCAATAAGTGGACTAGTGCATCCTGCAACCATGGAGTAGCTATAAATCCTTCCGGAATCTGAACTAGTCCAACATATACTGACTGAGCTACCACCTCCGCATCTAGATCCATTTGAGACTGTACAATAAGTGCTGATGTTCGAGCTTTAGCCTGCACTCTGCTTCTGTCTCTTCCCTTGATCGTAGCTGTCACTGGTGCTTCATCTCTGGTTCGGTCGTAGACGCTCCGCGTGTTGTCGAGATTGGTGAGAGAACAAGAGGATGCAAGTTCAATCATCAATGATAGAATAAATTCGCACGATGGGGATGGAGAATTGTGGAGTTATTCCTAACTTTGCAGCCTCTGGGGGATAAATACAGATGTCTCCGTACCGATCCCTCAGACTCTACCAAGTTTGTCCATGAGTTGTGAGACCTAAGCAACCTAGTTCTCTGATACCAACTTGTCACGACCGGATTTCCCACCCTCAGGAGTCGTGATGGCGCCTACTAGTGGGAGCTAGGCAAGCCAAACCTTAATTACCTTTTTCATTAACACGTTACCTCTTTTAACAAATATCAGCAATCGCATGCAAACAATGGAATTAGTAATAAAGCGGAAGTCTTAAATTATAGAAAAAAAACTGAATAGAATGCGAAAAATTCAACATAAGCCTCTACCCAAGACTGGTGTCACAATACTCACGAACTACTAAGAGTACTAAATACAATCGTCTGAAAGAAAACACAACTGTTTGTCTCGAATACAATGAGATAACAGACTGAAATAATAGATAGAGGAGACGTCGGGCCTACGGACGCCTGCAAGGCTACCTCGGTATCTCGATGGACTAAAGGCCTGCTCCCGCACTACTGATGTTGACCAAGAACTGGATCTGTGCAAAAGATCATAGAGTGTAGTATCAGCACAACCGACCCCATGTGCTGGTAAGTGCCTAGCCTAACCTCGACGAAGTAGTGACGAGACTAGGACAAGACTACCAAGTAAACCTGTGTAGTTCAAATATATATATAACAGAAAAGAAATACAGGAAGTAATCAATCAATAACGGAAGGGGGAACATACTGTGGGGAGATAACTGTTTCAAATAGGAAACCTCAAATAAAGATAGATACAACATAACCAGAATATCAACAAGAATCAGAAAATCACAAACTTGCACGACATCACCCTTCGTGCTTTTACTCTCGTCCTTACCAAATCAATCGTATCAATAATCATGTGCACGGCATCACCCTTCATGCTTTTACTCTCTTTCCTCACAGTATAATCAATGAATATCGGTACGGAATGGTACATCGTACGGCACGACATCACCCTTCGTGCTTTACACTCTTTCCTCACAATATCAAACAATGCACGACATCACCCTTCGTGCTTTAACACTCTTCCTCGCGATAGCAAACAATGCACGGNAAACAATGCACGACATCACCCTTCGTGCTTTAACACTCTTCCTCACAATAGCAAATAGTGCACGACATCACCCTTCGTGCTTTAACACTCTTCCTCACAATAGCAAACAGTGCACGGCATCACCTTCGTGCTTTAACACTCTTTCTCACCCAAACAGCAATCACAAACAAAGGGCGAGGGAGTAAACATAATAGAAATAGAAATCCCGGCAAGGGAACATCAATTAAACAATTAATCCCGGCGAGGGAATAATAACAGTAATCTCAACATCCTAGAAAGGGAGATAATCACTAAAGTAACAATGACCCGGCAAGGGTTTATTTTAATAACTCTTTTTCTTTCTTTCACTTTCATTTCATAATTTAC
>ML364161.1:0-63693 GCA_005239505.1 Nicotiana paniculata | reverse complement strand
AGCTCAGGTCAAAGGATATTGTGTCAGTAAAGGTTCAGTGGAGGGGTCAGCCAGTCGAGGAGGTGGCTTGGGAGACCGAGTAAGATATGCGGAGTCAATACCCTCATCTTTTCCCAACTTCAGGTATGTCTCTATGCTCGTTCGAGGACGAACAATTTTCTTAAGAGGGGGAGGATGTAACGACCCGGTCGGTCGTTTTAAGAATTAGCGCCCCGATCCCCTATTTACCGTTTCTCCCATGTCTATTTATGTTATTGGAACTTGTCATAGTGTTGAGTGATGAAATCCGGGGTGATTTTGGACACATAGTCCATAAATGTGGAATTTAGCTTTAGAAATCTGGATGTAGCTAGAGTTGTGTGAAGACGGATCCGGAATGGAATTTCGTCGACTCCGTTAGCTCCGTTGGGTGATTTCGCGGTTAGGAGCGTGTTCGGAATATGTTTTCGAGGTCGGTTGTGAATTTAGGCTTGAATTGGCGAAAGTTAGAATTTCAGCGTTTCGGCTGATAGGTGAGATTTTGGTATCAGGCTCGGAATGGATTTTCGAAAGCGACAGGAGGTCCGTAATGTCATTTATGACATGTGTGCAAACTTCGAGGTCATTCGGAAGACTTTAGACGTATTTCGGCGTCGGATGTGAATTCTAGAAATCTCCTAAGTTCTTAAGCTTGAATCTATGCATAATTGATGATTTTGATGTTATGAGATGTGTTTTTAAGGCTCGACCAAGTTTGAACAAGGTACTAGTGTCAGTTGGTAGGTTTGATTGAGGTCCTGGGGGCCTCAGGGTTGTTTCGGATGCCCAACGGGTGAGTTTTGTGAAATTGAGAACAGCTGAACCATTCTGGTTCTAGTGTCTCGCACCTGCGATGGTATTTCCTCAGGTGTGGACACGCAGGTGCGAAGGGGGTGCCGCAGGTGCGACCCCTGGCCATTAAACGAGTTTCCGCACATGCGATGCTATTACCGCAGGCGCGGGCACGCAGGTGCGAAAGGGGTGCCGCAGGTGCAACCCAAGACCACTTAATGAACTTCCGCACCTGCGATTGGATTTCCGCATGCGCGATCCCAGTGCCACAGGTGCGAAATGTCTTGGCAATTTATACCAAAAATCTGAGGGTTTGAATTTCATAATTCCAAAATCGATTGTGAGCTCGGAACTTGGCAATTTTCAGTGGGATTTGAAGAGGAAGATTATAAGTAATGTTTTCTAACCTTAATCCCTTTATATAGCATTAATCTCTATCATTTTCCTCAATCTAATCAAGGAAATTGGATGAAAAACCATGGAAATGGGATGAAATCTTCCCAAGTAGAAATCTGAGGATTTAGGGAGATTTAGACGTCGGATTTTTTTGATTCTTGTTCGAGCGGGTTCATGAGCGAATGGTTGTTCGGGAAATATAAATTTTACCCGATTCTGAGACATGGGCCCGGGGAACCTTTTGGGCGAATTTCCTAATTTTGCGCATTAGCTTATAAATAATTAGCTATTTTGTTCCCTTGAAGTGATATTTACACCATGCAATCGATTATAGATTTGGGCGACCCGGAGTTAGATATTCGTGGCAAGAGCTTGGTATTGAGTTGATTAGCGCAGTCCATGTAAGTGGCTTGCCTAATTTTTTGTTGGGGGCTTCACCTTAGGCATTTTTATACTGATTTTGTTATGTGGACGCTGTGTACACGAGGTGACGAGTGCGCACACGGGTCATTGTTGCTAAAATCCTATTTTACTCCCATGAAATCGCTCATTTTCATTCATATATTACTGTTTCCTATCTTAATTGAGTAGATACCCTAAGAGTAAGCATGCCTACCTATTCTGACTTGATTTTCTCTTATTTGCTACTAGTCACATCATGATTGGGTAGTTTTACTCTATCCTTACCTGTTACTCTTCCTGGACTGTTTAACTAAGCCATAATTGACATACTTCTGCGTTACATATTTAAATTGGGACTACGAACCGAGATCCAGGAGCTTTTTCCCTGTACTGCATTTCATATTTAAATTGGGACTATGGACCGAGATCCGGGAGCTTTCCCCCTGTGCTGAAATGCATATTTAAATTGGGACTACGGACAGAGATCCGGGAGCTTTCTCCCTGTACTGCATAGCATATTTAAATTGGGATTACGGACTGAGATCCGGGAGCCTTCCCCGTGTACTGCATTGCACATTTACTGTTGAGATATATGTTGTGCTGATCCGAGGGCTCTCTTTATGTTATTAAATCGTTCCATTTTCGTTGATCCTGTTTATCATTGCTTATCTATTTTTTCACTGTTTAAATTGTATATTGACTTATTTTACAAACTCAGTAGGGCCTCAACCTGACCTTGTCACTACTTGACTGGGGTTAGGCTTGGCACTTACGGGGTACCGAATATGGAGTACTCGCGCCCTTTTCTATGCATGTTTTCCCCATGTGCATATCCAGGTACCAGCACCTAGTATCGTGGCTAGGAGTCGTCTAGCAGCAGTCAGGAGAACGCGAGGTAATTCTGCCGCGTCTGCAGAATCCCACGAGTCCCCTTCTACTCTAGTATAGGCATAGAAGACTCATATGTTTTTCCATTATTTCATTGTATAGAGCTACATTTAGTACAGAGCTTGTGACTATGGTGACATTCCGGATTTTGGGAAGTAAAAATATATATGCTGAGCAGCTACGTTATATCTACTTGAGTTTTTTTATTTTATTGATTCTGTCATGTTTTCCGCAAATTTTAGGCTTACCTAGTCATAGAGACTAGGTGCCATCACGATATGTTTCGGAGGGTAACTTGGGTCGTGACACATTTCCCATTCTCCAATCTTTAATCCGAACCATTATTTTCAAACCTTAATTTAAAATCGTTCTTCACTCCACCTTTTCCCATTTTTTTCCTAATGGCTTTTACATTCTTTAAAATAATGCTTCATCATTTTATGTTAAATTTTCTAAAGTTTGAATAGGGAAGTTTCTAAAAATAATTTTGGGAGCTAGGGGCAACGAGAAAGGTAAGACTGGATTATAAGGATTAAATTAAAAAATTTAAGTGGGAGGACATTTATTACTGAGCTTTTACTCAATTCAAACGAACAATTATGATCCAAACAAGTTGTATTTTGGGCAAAGATCACTTTTAAGCCGCGATCAAAATTACTTACAACCTATAATCATAAATGTATTTATTTTTGTATATGCAAAAATATACAAAAAGATATTTTTTTTGGCTATTAATTTTACAGCGGTTATACACAATTATTTTTCCTTCTATTTATCTTTTACCAAAATAATGAATGACTTTTTCAGATTTCGGAATTCATCATATATAGGCAAACAAAGTACCTAAGACACGAACAAGGAAAAAAGGGAAAGGGAAAGGGAAAAGACCGAGATCACCGACCACCATAAAATTTCTGATATATATATCACTAGACGAGGAAAGGCCCGTATACGGGCCCAGCAGTATAGTCTTAAAATTATTGTTTGTCGATGCTCAATTAATTTTTTGATAAATAAATTGAACCTTGTTATATCTATTTTATCACGGATAGAGAATGATATTGGGGATCACTATTTATAATTAAATTATTTTAATAATTTATTTAAAATTAAAGTATAAATTATAATCCGTTTAAATTACTCCAATTAACATAAAAAGACTACGTGCTATAATACTCAATTTTAACACCCATATCAAACATAAACATCAAATTGAAAATTTAATTTCAATTGTATTATTTTCCTATTTGAATATTTTACAAGAGAATACATTAAAGTTACAAACAAGTGTCATTTATATTAACAAATTTTCTAGAATAAGAAGCTTACCGATCTATCTGTAAATTATTCTTGAATACATCCAAATTGGTTTCACAGGAGTTTCAACAGTGGGAACAATCAACTACTTGATGAAAGTTAACATGAACAACATCATTTTTTAAAATACGATAAAAGATGAAAAAAAAAAATTTACTATTGATTTTACTTTATGTCTTATACAACAAAATCAAGAAAAATTTTTAGTACAATAAATAAAGAGAACTTCCAAGGGGATTCGCAACCTTAAAGAGGCAATTTACTACTTCAAACAAAGAGAACCAAATGCACTAAGCAAATATTAACATGATATAAATTGTAGTAATTCAATATAGTTCAAATCATATTTTGTTATAACTCGTTTAAAATTATGTTAACTGGTGATAAAATATAAAACATTTGATAGAAGCCTATATAAATTATTATAGGGATTATAATTTTTTCTTAATTAAGGAGATAAGAGAAATATTTTTATTTTTCTATAGATTTATCATATGTTAATTTTCATAATAAAACAATATAAAAAATATAAAAAATAATGTTTTGGATAATTTATTGATAGTTGAAAACTTATCAGAGAAAAATGAGTTCAAACCATGTAGATTAAATTTTCACGTCAATTAAGCATATAAGAGATAGCCCCCTAATACAGTATGAACAAATTCATCACTTAAATTAACTGTTGAGATTTAATAAACTATACTTTTTAAAATTACTTCTCTCATGCTGGAGGGAGCATCCCCACTTAGTGATGGGTCCGCTAGTTCACGCAAATCCGAAGAAGTTATCACAGACGAGCCACATGAAGGTTGAATTTTTCTAGTTTGAAATCGCCTTAAAATAGTGTGGATAGATGAAAATATTTTAATTTTAATTTTTAAATTACTTTAAAACGGTATGGGTAAATAAGAAAATCTTGTAAATATTTACCAATATCTCCTTTTGTTGCACTATTATTTAAAAAATTAAGTTTACTTTCTCTGTGAAAACTTCTAGTTGTCAAAACTAAAATTAATAATTTACCAAATGAGAAAAAGGAACATTTCAAATGATTATTTGCATGCAATACTCTCCATAAAAGTAGTCTAATCAACATGGAGTAACATTGAAAAGAGTGTTGTAGTTATGAGAATGTGGGTCCCATGTGTATCAATGATAGTTTGCATTTAAGAATTGTAAACAATGTAATAATTTTTTTGAAATGATATATATGTCCTTGGTCGACCATCTTTCCTTTTCTATATAATAGAAATGTCTCCATATTGATAATTTCTATCAACTCACACAAGCTTTAATTTTGTGCTTTTGTTTCCAGATTGTTTAAGTAGTTGTACAAGGACGAGAGTAATATAAAAAAACACAAGTGTCGAAGAAAAACAACCATAGGGTATCGTTGTTTACCCTTAAAATTGGATAACAATTAAACATATAAGTGGTTTTAAGGATACGTGATTTCACCTTATACCAATTGATTAACATGATGATTAATAATAGAAATTTACAATAAAGTAAAGCAAACCAGTGTTGAAATGTAATTCAGCCCTCGAGCTAGAGTGCCCTCGAACTGATTGATACCGGAATAATAAAGTATAAAGCAAGCTGATGAACAAGAGAGTATAAGCGAGAAAGAGTGTTATATTGCTCTGATATGTGAGAATAAGATGATGTTACAAATGATTAGAACTCCTTTTTATATAGTAGAGGAATTCTACTTATGATACAATTCTAACTACATAAGGGAATCCCATGATTAGCCAAATAATTGTTCCTGATTTGATCCGTTCCGAGACTTCTGCCATGATCTTCGACCAGTCACGCATATCTCGCATTCTTTTGTTATGCTATCTTCGGTCTTGCTCGATGTCTACCTTGTTTGGTATCGATTCTTATTGGTCTCGATCTCGACAGGTACCTCGAATCCCGAACTCAGTACCTTGTCCTCATGCATCATTCTGATCTACTACGGGGCTGATCTACGATACATCTCCCTAGGTCTCGATCAATTACTAAAATTGGGTGGGCTCGTTTTTAATTGTATACAGATAGTCCCCTCGTTTTTTGGAATGTAATGACAAGAAACGATCTGAGCCTTCGATTTTTACCTCGACTTATCATGACGTCATCTTAATAATGTAAGTGACAGAGGTGACCGAAACGTCCCGTTGGTACAGTTCCCCAGGTTATTATTGTGTTTCAGTTGATGGTCGGCCACTAGAAAATTTGAACTGCCGCCGTGAAATCCATAAATAGGCCTTTTTCACTCTTTCAAACTTTACTTTCAACCTCTTCTGTACTAGTCTTCAAAGTTCTTTGCATTTTTCAAGTTATTTATCTGCATATCTTCAAATTTCAACGTCAACCTCTTCTTAAAACACCAAATCTCTTCATCTTCATCTTTCTTTAACTTAAAAATCTAATGGCAAAAACATCAAAGACTGTGCCACAAAAAGAGATGGCTTCATCCTCTCAGCCCGCCAGCGGGAAAACACCGGTGGAGCCACGCCTTGAGGAATGTATTCCTGGGGGATGCGTTATCAGCTCTGATTTCAAGATTGAGATAATCTCGTCGGTCCTCGATCGTTACGAGCCGGTAACCAGATACATATGCTCAATACCTGAGAGCTTCTTTAGAAAAGTGAAGAAGGATTGTAACTGGCAGAATAAGGAGGTTGTGATACCGGCGCCTGAGGAAGATATTACCACCCCACGTGGAAGGGTTCTTGAGTGTTTACACTTACCCTTTAACATTGGGTCCCCTCGGCCCAATCATCGTGGACTTCTGCAAGAAGTACCAGGTGACCCTCAGTCAGATTCATCCCTCCTTTTGGAGGATCGTCATATTGCTCTGATTTTTCTCGAGCAAAGTCGACGGGCTCCTCTTTACCCTCGACCACCTCATCAGGTTATATAGCCCCCAGCTTTACCGAGGTGGGTTAATAAAGCTCCAGTGTCGAGCCACCAAAGTTTTCATCTCCAGCATAGACGAGGACAAGGATCGAGGATGGATAGGTCTATTCGTCCGGATGAAGACCTCAGACCAGATTTCGTCCGAGAAGATGCCATTCCCCGAGAGTGGAATATGAAACGTAAGTACGATCCTATTATTAGTTTATATTTGTTACTTTGCTTACTGTTTTTCTCTTATCGATGTTCTTTTTGGATGTAGTCGCTGACTGGATGCCCGGTGACATTCCTAACCTTGAGAGTTGGGTCAGTGATCTAGTCTCAACCTCGACGTATGTTGAACGCGCATGGCGCGATTTATCGAAAGGCCGATGGGAAAAATCATGGTAAGCCCATTTCATGTATTTGATGATTTTGTTAAAACGTTCTTCTCATACTTACTCAATTTCTTTTCCTGCAGGTATCGGTAAAGATGCAGTCATGAGGCCCCCATCTGGTGACGAAGAGACTTCAATTCCGGTCCCAAATCCAGTGAAGGAAACAAAGAGAAAAAGGACCTCAACCTTCAAGGATCCAGAGCCCAAGAAAAAAGTGGCTCGTAATCCGAAAAGGGATATTATCCCCCTGCCTGTGAAGTCAATTTGACTCCTAAGAGAGGAAGAAGAAGAAGAAGACGACGGCTCCGGGCTGGTGGCCCGAGTAAAGATGAGAAGTGAGGCTCAAAAGACCGTCGAGCCGGCAGGAGCCAAAAACAAGTTGTCCCGAGCTGACGGGGCCTCGGGAGGAGATTCGGGTGGAGTCCCCGAGTTGGCAAAGGCTAAAGATGCCTCATCTCGAGGAAAAAAAGTAGCAGAATCGACCGTGGAGGTCAATCTCGAGTGCTCCCCGAGGTTAAAAGAATGCCCCAATAGACTCACTTGGGGTAACTGAAATTGGTGACTCGCCGTCCCTCCCTTCATTTTCCGAGGAGAAAATTCGGGAGGCCCAAGCCATGAAGACTCACGATGTAGAAGGATCCCATGGAGGGGAAGACCCCTTCCGTGGTTATTTTATCGGTATCGAGGATGTCGCCGGTCTGAGTGACTTGGAAATACCTAGGAAGGATTCGGGTGGGACATCTTCAAGTTTCATACTGACCAATCAAGTCCCGGCCCCTAGAGTCTGTCCGGGGACCAAACGGACAATTTTCATCTCCACCCGGAGGATGCACGAATATTTTCCGCCCCGTAGGGGTGGCCAGTTATCTTCAGGGGTTTGGTCACGGAGGAAGACCATGACCTAATGGACGAATTGGGGGCTCCGTGTCTTTCAAATGAGGCATACCAAGCCTTGAATCGGGTAAGCCTTAACTTCCGTTGTTGATATCATACTTGTGTTTTTCATCTTTGTCTAATTTCCTTCTCTCATCTGTGTAGGCCTCGTGCTTCATCATGAAGCATTTTCTAGGTCTCGAGCTGAATTGAGTCGGTACGAGGCCGACATTCAAAGGCTTACCGAGGAGAGGAATTCCCTTAAAATTCTCAATGGGAAGAAAGAAGAAAAGATCAAGGACCTCCGAGCTGAACTAGCCGCGGTTAAAAAAGAAAACCTGACCTGACTGAGCAGGTAATAAAAATCTTAGAAGCTCATGGCATCGGTTCGGGAATGATGGCTAAAAATTCGATCTCACAGGTCCGGCATAAAATCGAAATGATCGAGCGGCTCCAAGGAGAGGTAGGTGTGGTGAAGGCGGAGACCTTCACATAGAAGCAAAATATAGACCGCCTTGCCTCATAGAAGGAGGCTACTCGAGCCCAATTTTCAGTGGATGAAATTCAGCTTTAGGCCATGAAAGGGAAGAGCTCAGCACAGGCCAAGAAAATCGAAGAGCTCGAGGCTCGATTGGCTATCGAACTTACGAAGGCCGAAATCTGAGGCTGAAAAGCCCCAAGGCTGATGTTGAGGCGATCATGGACGTCTACTGGTCTGATGCTGAAGGTGCTCAAGCTCAAGCAAAAGATTGTCGATCTTCCCAAAATCGAGCCTATTGGGTTGCCAAGTGCCAATCTCGGACGGAAACCCTCGAGGAGATCCATGCTCGAGGCTTCGATCTTACTAATGAGATAAAAAGTGCCAAAGAGCATGAAGCCGACTCTAAGGCACGGGTCACCTCTGATGATGATGATGATGATGACGCCAGGAGCGTGAACGGGTCCGAGAGTGGAGAGGACCCCGATGGTGAAGAAGCAGCTCCCGGGGAGGATTAGGCACTTAGAATTTTTTTCCTTTCGAATTTGGTATAGAACCTCAATCGGGCCATGTTTCCCTTGTAAATGATTTTGATATATATATATATATATATATATATATATATATATATAATTTTCCTTTTTCTCTATCTTGTCTCGTGAGACTTTGCCTTTTTTCTTCTTTACAGAATTTCACTTTATTTATGCCTTATGAAATATTATTTGTTGGTTCGATGTTTAGGTATTTTGACCGAAACCGAACTGATGTCGAGTGAGTGCTTGCTCAAACTCGAAGTAGGATAACCCTTAGGTTTTAGCTGAGTGAGGATGATTTCTCGAACTCAAAAATAAGAATGGCCCTTAGGCTTTTGTATTAGGCCAATGTGGCCTTTGTAAAAAGAATGTCTTTTTCCCCCTTTCCGCTTAAAAATTTTAATCATATAAAAATTTGTTATGCCTAAGCATGAGATAAGGAATTTGTTCTAAAGGTCGAACAAAACTGTATCCATTAGGGTTTAGGAGGGTCAATGTTATCGAAACCCTTTGTTTCGTAATGCCTTAGCATGAAATAAAGAATTTATTCGACAGTTCGAACAATTCGATACCCCTTGGGGTTTTCGAGGATCGATGTTATCGAATGCCTTTGTAATTTTGCTGAGGGTAACCTTTTTAACCAGTTTATGAAAATATTCGAAGGCCTATTTTATTGCGGAATTCGGACGTCTCCAAACCGTCTTAATTCAGTCGTAGCCTTTTTTTTTGGGATTTGCCTTTTAGGCTTATTTTCCCATTTCACTTTGAGCTTGCTCGAGATGTCAGTCCCTGAGTGGGACAGTCCCCGAATGGGGTGGTTGTGTCCTATAAAACTCGAGGGTTGCCTTTTTAAGGTCTTATGATCTCGAGGTTTTAATAATTCGATCTCGTCTATTTTTTGGACGGCAGTCCTCAAGTGTGGGGTTATTTGTTTCGAACCTTAGTTGAGATTGGCCCTTAAGCCTGTTTACCCAATAGATCAAGAGTATGAAATTGTAAAGTAAAATTTTTCTAAGGCATGAAATATTTGGTAAGGAAAAATACTTCTCTTAATTGATGATTATACATGTGTACATGTTTGATGCTAGGGCTTGAGAAACATACATGGGCACGGCTCATTCGACCATTTGGCCCTTACAAAATTTACCTATCGAGACCTTGTTGACATGAAGTACTTTCCTTGCAACAAAGTTGACATTCGAGGGAGATACCCACCAGTATTTGAGGTTGATTGTAAAGAAGCCTCGGATATTGTTGAATTTCTCTAAGTTAGCACGAACAATGGTTGCCTCGTTAGAAACCTCGTCGGAAAAACCCATTTAGGACAAAAACTGGTCTAAGGAAAAAAGAGTGCGACACGTGCTTTCAGACCTAAGGACTTTGAAGGATCCATCGACGTCCTCGATCAAACACCTGCAATTGGTTAAATTAAAACATAAATGAAAACGGAGAAGGTCGTACCTTAACACTAATATCATTTGAGGAGTGATTTGTTTCAATTGTTTGGTAGTTGCTCGTCGTTCATCGTGTCAAGCTTGTAGGATCCTTTTCAGATGATGTTGAGGACCTGATATGGTCCCTCCCAGTTTGGACCAAGTTTTCCTTCATTCAAGTTTCGAGTGTTGAGGGTTAATTTTCTCAGAACTAAGTCCCCGATTTTAAAGTGTCGAAGATTGGCTTTTCGATTGTAATACCTTTCGATCTGCTATTTATGTGCGGTCATTTGAACGAGGAAGACTTCCCGTCTTTCATCTAGAAATTCGAGGCTTGTATTCATTGTCTCGTTATTTGACTCTTCTGTTGCATACTGAAACCTGAGGCTAGGTTCCCCGACTTCAACCGAGATCAGAGCTTCGACACCATAGACTAAAGAGAACGGTGTTGTCCCAATACTGGATTTCGACGTCGTGCGGTACGCCCAAAGAACCTCGGTCAGTTTCTCTCTCCATTTTCCTTTAGCGTCGGTCAATCTTTTCTTTAGATTTTGAATGATGGTCTTGTTTGTCGATTCGGCTTGTCCATTTCCAATGGGATGATATGGTGTTGATAGAATCCTTTTAATCTTGTGGTCCTCGAGAAATTTGGTCACTTTGCTGCCGATGAATTCCTTCCCATTGTCGCATACATTCTCGGCAGGTATCCCGAATCAACATATAATGTGTTCCCAAATGAAGTCTATGACTTCCTTTTCTCTGACTTTTTCGAAAGCCTTTGGCATTTGTCACATTTCCGAACGAACTCCTTTGTGTACTTTTCGATATCAGCCCAATAATACCCTACTCTGATTACTTTGTGAACCAATGACTCGGCATCGGAAAGATTTCCACAAGTGCCTTCGTGAATCTCTCGTAGGATGTAGTCGGTGTTGATACCCAATTTTGCCCTCATATTTTCTTGAAACATATATATACTTTCAAATGTCAATTTTGCATTATTATTTAGTTTATAGATCTATACAAGCATTTTCTATAATTTTTCATAGTTTTTAGAGCTTTTAAATTGATTTTCCTCCGTTTAAATTACGTAAATAATTATTAATTACTCCTTCAAATAATTTTTGTGATGACTTAGTTACCTAAAAGTATTATTTTCACCTATAATATATGTTTAAAATATTTTATTTCATTTTATATAATTACATTAGCATTTTTTAAAGCTATTTATCTAATTTTACAATAATAGCCTATATTATATACAAATGCTCCTTATTTATACTATTTGTATCAAAAATAGAATTTTATACTTTTATAATGTTAAATCATTATTCTTAATCATTTTAGTGCATAAAAAATATTTTTTACTCATTTACTAATTATTTTTATAAATTATTTTGCTAAACTATATGTGTTTAAAAGGATAGCCCAATTTTGAGTGATTTTTTTCGGACCAAATTGGCCAAATACCTTAGCCCAATAACCCTAAATCAAACAATCCCTTAACTTAAAACCCGGTCGGTACCCGTACTAATTGACCCACCCCATTCATTTTTTAATCGTGGTCGTTGATCTCTCAACATCAACGGCTCTCATTCATTCTCCTCTTTTAATTAACCTCAACCCAGAAACCCTAAACCCATTTCCCTTGAGACGCCGCCTCCGTATCCTCTCTTCTCCTCTCCACAGAAACCCTAGCCGCCCTCTCAAATCTCTCTAAATCCGTCTCAACCATGAATTCTTTCCATGATTTCCTTGCCATTTGTGTGTTATTTCATTATTCTAAAAAAATCTATGGTATCACCTAGTACTTGCCTAAACATGGCAAGTACTATCTCTTAGAATCCAGTCATTCCACTACAACTGCTTGAATCTAGACAATATTTAGTCCATACACATCATGACCATGGCTATATGGGTCCGATTAGCCAAGATTTCTGGCCAATCTTCGATTTCCGTCAAATAGGGTTTACCTTTTTTTTTTACCTAATCAGATTTTTATTGATTCAGCATGTTAATACTTCTTATTTATGTTTGATTTACAGTTTTCCTTGTTTACGGGTCGATTTTTGTCACTATATAAATCCTTCCCCATTCCCCTTTGAGACGACACTTGAATCGATATAATCTCACTAAAATTTGAAGCTTTGTTATTCCTTCATTATCTTGTTCTGTACTTTATTTTGGCCGGCTGAAAGCCAAGACCACTGAGAGTCTATTGTTTGAACTTTCTCTTGGTGCGAACATTTTATGGGGTTCTTTGAAGCTCTTGGGAACTTTGACGCATTGAAGTTCTGGGTTCTTGTGGATCTTTTGTTTCTTTATTGTTGTCCGTTTAACTGGTAAGCCACTTGACTTTTTGCAATTTCATTCTTATGTGTCCTTAATTTACATGTGTTCTCACCCCTGAAATCCATGGCTTAATATGTTTCTAGGTTACGTTTATGCACAACTCTATTAACTTTCACTTGTTTTAAGTCTCTTTAGCATTTAACTTCTCCCAATGCTGCTAATTCTGAGATTGTTTAAGTCTAATTTGGATAATCACCTCCTTAAGTTCATTTAACTAGTGTGTTGGTGCCTGAATGCTTACTTGCTTTGTCCTGAATCTCTGTAATGAATGTTTCACACTTATAATGACCTGTGTTAGGACTTCCTTTGTTAATTATGACATTTTTCTCTACTATTTTGTCATTCAGCATGCTCTCTCGATCTCATAACCCTCTAGTGATTGTTTGAGATTTTAGAACAACCATCTCAATTTGTTTGAACTGCCTTATGATATTAAGGTGAATCTCTAACATAATTTGAACTTTCTTTAGGTAATTAGTCTATTGTATCGATGCTAGAATACCTACATATGCTATTTGACATGAGCTTACATTTCCATTCTGTTTTGAATCTCTGTAATGTTTGTCTTGCATATATAATGTGTTTTAATTTGTGATTAGACGTTTTCTATCAACTATGATCTTGCTTCCCTGCTAATATGTCCCTCAGCTTGTCTTTGGCTCACCTAATTCCCTGTTCTTTCAATGATTACTTGGCTTGTAATAATGTGTGCTCCCTATCATGTCTCAATACAGTTTTGCTTCCCGATGAGAGCTAACATGTCTATCTTATGACACTAGGATGTATACTTAGCATAATTTGGACTTCTTAGGTTTCAACTTGTTTAGTATTGTGTATCTTTGCATGATAACTTTTGTAAAATATTGAAAACTTGTTTCTCCTCTAACCCTTTCAATATGTAGTTGTTATGTGCTACTTTGCTAAGTGTTGAAATTCAACTGAACCTGCTTCTAAGTCCTTTACGTTATAAGTGTATCCCCCTAACTTCTGTCCCTCAATCATTGTCCAGTCTCCCTCATTTGTTATGTATGATGTTCTGAACTTCTCTTTCTTAGTCGGCTGAAAGCCAAGGCAACTAAGGCTATTACTACTGATCTCCCTAGTGTGAGCACTGCTCGGGGTCCATTTGAGACCCTTGTGAACTCTGATACACTAGGATCTGGGTCTTTAGTCACTCCTTGAAACCTTAACTATCCCACTTAACCTTTTCTTCCTATTATGTGTTGGTTGGTTTAAGTGATTCAATGCTTGGTAAGATGGTTTTGTGATTTGGCTTTGAGATCTTCTATAGATTCTGGGTTTTGTTGACGAATGTGGATCCTTTTTGGAAGTCTAGGTATGCTGCATAAGAATTGCTGAAGGCCCAGACAGTGTTGGGTATTTCTTTTGGGCCTGTTGTGGCTCTACTGTCATTATTTGTACCACGTTTGTAATTACTTTATTATTGGGCATGTAATAATTTTGTAATGAACAATTGGGTGTTAGTAAAATGGGAAATGGGTACATTCTTAATGTTTGTAAAAAAGAGGTAGAAAACATGCCTATATGACTCAATGATTTACTTGTTATTCAATCACTATGTGCACCATAGAGATCATGTCATTAGGGGAAGCACACACACACTATCTTCTAGAAAATATGAATTAAAATGCTGCAATTATTCTTACTGCTACATGTTACTAGAAAACCTGCCTATAGGAACAAATGTCAATGAACTTTCTTTCAATTCACTTCAGCTGATCACTAGAAATCATGCCTATAGGATTTTGATCATTTCATTTTCTACTATATTGCACTGATCGCTAGAAATCATGCCTATAGGATTTTGATCATTTCATTTGCTACTACATCGCATTGATCACTAGAAATCATGCCTATAGGATTTTGATCTCTTCAATTTCTATTGTTTCGCACTGTTCACTAGAAATCATGCTTATAGGACTAAGTATAACAATAAAACCAGTTCCATGAGTCAACTGTTAGAGATCCTGCCTATAGGGTATAATTACTCACTCTATACTAATGATGGACCTCTAAAACACGGTTTACTGCTTTTTTATGCCACTGTCAGCAAGCATAAGTAATTCTGGGGTTCCTCTCATTGGTCTTCATTACTTATTACTGTGCAAGTCACCTAGACACAACATGTTTAATAACCGGAAACCTCTAATCTCAATAATTAGTGTATATAATCCTTTCTATGAGTAGCGCCTGGCCTCTGAAACTACTTGTATGCTTTGATGCCTTGACACGTAGAAATCATGTCTATAGGGCTTGAGATTCTTAATTCTGAATTGCCTAACATGAAAAGTTTTCTTGCGTGCATTTGTTGCTTAAGTGTGGAGGAAAACTTGAGCCCTTAACTACACATATTTGAAGTCCAATGTGTTTTTTATATCGCCTAGTTTTGACATTTCTGAGTAGCCTAAGTAAGGTCTAGAACCATCCAAACAGAGGTCCAATACCTCCTGGGCCATAGGTATGGAATGGGTAATGCACACATAGAGCACGACTTAGAATTGAATTAGCACGCTTTAAGTAAATAACTTTAACACAGTAATCGGGTAGAAGGAGATGATAGTCTGTACCCGCTGAATAATATGAGTAACTCCCTACCCTAAGGGAGTTGAAAAGTATTATTTATGTTGCAGGGGGTGATCCTTTAAGCTAAAAAACTTACGACCCCCCCCCCCCTCTTAATACGTTGTTATTAGATCTAAATAGTTGTACCCCTATATTCGTACTAAGATCTGTATTAATCATGTTGTAATAAAGTTCTTTTACTTCTGAATTCCCTTTGTTTATTTGATCATCTAGCTTAATTGTAATCCACATAATCTTAATTTCGGTCGGGACTCATAGTTGTGGACCTCGAAGAGTGTCTAACACCTTCTCTTTGAGGTAATTTGAGCCCTTACGTGATCTTTGGTGGCACAGACTAGTCAAACAGAGTCATTTGCATAATAGGTGCCCTAACGCACCTTAAAAATCATTAGGTGGTGACTCTCCTCTTTTAATACCTCCTTAAAAGAGTTTTCACATGTCGAAACCTGATTTCGCGAAAAAAAGGGGTCGCCAGTCGGTGTCTGCTGGTCCCAAGCATATCTCCAATGGTCCATCGAACATTCTCCTACACAGTGTTCCATCCTCAGCCAATGTGAACTGTGCTTATTTTGTGCGTAGAGTCCTTGATTCCTTAGGATACGATGGAAGCTTCTTATTCTTTAAGTATTTGATATACTTATTCCTCTAATCCCAGATCAGACTTGTAGAGTTTATTTTGGCGTGTCCTTCTTCGATCACTGACCTCGAAAGTTGTACGACAGTCCCCGAGCTAAGTTCGTCATCTTCGACCGATGACCCTAAGTCTGCAAGGGAATCGGCCTCACTATTTTATTCTCGGGGTACGTGCTGTAAGGTCCGTTCTTTAAATCGATATAGAGCCACCTGTAGTTTGTCCAAGTACCTCCGCATTCGGTCTTCCCAAACCTCAAAAGTTTTGTTGACTTGGTTTACCCCTAGTAGGGAGTCACATTTGGCCTCGATGACCTCTGCTCCCAAACTCTTAGCTAGCTCGAGACATGCAATCATGGCCTCATACTCGGCCTCATTGTTAGTTAATTTTGAAGTTTTGATAGGTTGTCTAATTGTATTGCCTCTGGGCGGCTTCAAAATGATGCACAGCCCGGACCCCTTCACGTTCGAAGAGCTGTCAGTGAAAAGGGTCCATACCCCCTGAGAAGTATCCGACTTTAGTAATAATTCCTTTTCGACCTCGGGTACGAGGGCTGATGTGAAATCAGCCACAAAGTTCGCTAAAATTTGAGACTTAATGGACGGCCATAGGTTGATACTCGATATCATACCCACAGATCTCAACGGCCCATTTGGCCTATCGACTCGAGAGTTCGGGCTTATGCAAAATACTGCGAAGGGGATAGGTAGTCACTACACAAATTGGGTGACATTAAAAATATGCTTTTAATTTTCTAGAGGCTCTTATTAAAGCAAGCGCTAATTTTTCTAAGTGCGGGTATCGGGTCTCAGCCTCACCTAAGGTCCGACTAACATAGTAAACAGGAAATTGCGTACCTTGCTCTTTTCGAACTAGGACCCCACTTACCGCGATTTCTGAGACTGCTAAGTATAAGTAGAGTTGCTCGTCCGCCTTCGGAGTGTGAAACAGTGGTGGCTCGATAGGAACCGTTTTAGTTTTTCCAAGGCTTGTTGGAATTCTGAGATCCATGCAAAATTTCTCTTCTTCTTAAGCAGTGAGAAGAACTGGTGACTTCTATCTGAGGACCTCGAAATAAACAGGCCTAGGGCGGCTATGCGCCCTGTTAACCTTTGTACGACCTTAACATTATCCATGACTGTGATATCTTCGATGGCCTTGATTTTATCGGGGTTGATCTCGATGCCCCGATTTGGTAACATGAAGCTGAGGAACTTCCCCGAGCTAACCCCGAAGGCGCACTTCTCCGGGTTGAGCTTCATGTTTTACTTTCTTAGTATGTTGAAGTCTCCTGCAAATGTTTCAAATGGTCCTCTGCATACAGGGACTTAACTAGTATGTCATCAATATAAACTTCCATTGATTTCCCTATTTGTTCTTCGAACATTCGATTTACTAGGCGTTGGTAAGTCGCACCAGCATTTTTTAGTCCGAACGACATTACATTAGAATAATAGGTGTCGTACTTAGTGATAAACGAAGTCTTTTCCTGATCCTCTAGGTTCATTTGTATTTGATTATACCCGGAGTAGGCATCGAGAAAAAGATTCCTTAGGGCATGCTTTGTTTAGGTCCTTATAGTCTACGCACATCCTAAGTTTATTACCTTTTTTAGGGACTACGACTATGTTTGCTAACCACTCGGGATATTTTACTTCCCGAATAGACCCTAGTTTTAGAAGTTTGGTTACCTCGTCCTTGATGACTGCGTGTTTAACCTCACACTAGGGCCCTCTCTTTTGCTTTACTGGACGGAACTTCAGGTCCAAGCTCAATCGACTGGTAGTGATATCCGGTGTGATCCTTGTCATATCAAGGGGGACCAAGCAAATCAATCCATATTATCTATAAGGAATTTTATGAGTTTTTCTCTGAGCTCGGGGGTTAACCCCGTGCCCAGGTAAACCTTTCACTCGGGCAGATACTCGATCAGTATGACTTGCTCCAGCTCTTTGGCCGTATATTTTGTGGTGTCGGAATCATCAGGAATTATGAAGGATCGGGGGATCTAATGTTTGCCATTCTCGTCCGCTCCATGCTCCTACAGTTGGGTCGAGGTTGGTACCTGTGGTTGCTATTTGGCCTCCTTTCCTTTTGAATCCGATCCCTTTGCTGATGAAGGTGTCGATACCGGTATTACTTCATCGACCGCAAACATCTTTTTGACAGCATGTTGTTCCCCATACACCATTTTTACTTTATCTGGTGTTGAGAATTTTATAACTTGGTGAGGGGTTGAGGGGACCGCCCTCATGTTTTGAATCCAGGGTCTTCCGAGCAGGGGGTTGTATCTCATATCGCCCTCGATAACATGTAACTTTGTTTCTTGAATTGTCCCAGCTACATTTACTGGCAAGATGATTTCACCTTTAGTAGTTTCACTTGCCATGTTGAAACCATTGAGTACTCGAGCTGCGGGCACAATCTGATCCTGCAAGCTAAGTTGCTCTCTGACCCTCGATTGAATAATGTTGACCGAACTTCTTGGATCAATTAAACACGTTTAACCTGAATTTTATTCATAACAATAGAGATTACTAGTGCATCATTGTGGGGTTTTGAGATCCCTTCTTCTTCCTTGTCATTGAAAGACAAGGTCCCTTCCAGAACATAGCCCCGAGTTCGCTTTTCCCTGGTGATTGATACCTTGGTGCGCTTGAACATGGGTTCATACAGAATATCGACCCCACCAACGATCATGTGAATCACGTGATGTGGTTCTTCCTATTTGCGTCCCTGTCTCTGAAGTGATATTTAGCTCGGTCACTCAATAATTCTCGAAGGTGACCCTCGTTGAGTAACGAGCTACCTCCTCCCTTAGCTGACTGCAGTCTTCGGTTCTATGTAGGGGTGTGCATTCGATTTATCGATTCGATTTTGACCCTTATCGATAATTACTTATCGATTATCTATTTTTACATATGCTTATTGTTATCGTTTCAATAAGGTTTAGCTTTTTTCGATTTCGATTTATCAATTTTTGGGGCTTGTCGATTCGGTTATCGATAACACCAATAAGAAAATTTGCGGGATTCCACGGAAAATATATCACTATAAACACGCCTAACTAATATGGACAAAAAGAAGCTAAAATAAGACGAACACCATTTATAACATAAAAATTGTGCTAACAAGCACATGCAACGAAACTAAAGTAAGGGATCAAATGTATGCCACCAACACTCCAACGGTATAAACTGATGAAATAAGGTGTCCATTTTGTTAAAGATATAACCATAAACTTAAGTTAATTGTTCGGAAAAATAGATTTCCATGACTAAAATTGGAAAAAATTTCTTAGAAATTAAGGCATTTGTAATTTGATTAGTATTTCAACATCAAAATCCTGCTTTTGAATTGCAAAAGAAAAAAAAGGTAATCAAGTAGTAAGAGAGTGTGATTTTTAGCGATACCTTAGAGGCAAAAGCTGCTGAAGTTCAGTGTCGAGTGAGGATTTCGAGCCTAGAATTAGCGGTAGAAGCCATGAATCAGTTTTGATTTCAAAGTAAAATTCACAGGGTAAAGGGAAGGTAGTGTTGTTAGGTTTTTCGTTGCCAGTGAAATCGTAGGGGCAGCTGACTATAGTATCCGAAGGGGTAGAGGAAATAATAGGGTTAGGGACTTAGGGTAAAGGAAAGGGTATTATAGAATAAGGGTATATTTATCTTTTTAGTATATCTTATCGGTTTATCGATAAACGGATAATCGAAGAGGACAAAATCAAAATCAAAATCGATAGCTCGATAAGAAAAATTTCGAAATCGAAATCGATAAACCGATAACAAATAATCGATTCTATTTATTGATAAACCGATTTGAATGCACACCCCTAGTTCTATGACCATAAGTACCATGGTATTTGCATATTTGATTAGGGTTCTTTGGTGTTGGATCGGTCTGTAGGGGTCTAGGCCATCTAGTATCCTTGATTCGCCCAATGGCTGACACAATACTTGATACGTCGATATTGAAGTTGTATTCTGATAGTTGTGGTGCTTTTGTGGTATCGACATGTTTATCGAAGCCACTCTTACTCATGAGCCCTCGGGAGCTCCGTCCCCGATCATTCCTTCGGTCATTTCGGACGGGGTTATGCCCTGGACCGCTATTTCTACGATCTACGTCGTATGGTTGATACCGATCTCTGTTCGATCGGGGTTCTCTGTCGATGTCCCTTTGAATTCTGCCGACGGACCTGTTTGGATAAACGAAACTGGAAGGGGTTCCCAACTGATCGTCCTCGACCCTGATCTTCGACTGACACCGATTATGCACATCGGCCCAGGTCACGGTTGGATATTCAATTAAATTCTTCTTTAGCTGTAGTGATGCTACTGGACTTCGCTCATTCAAACCTTGAGTAAAGGCTTGGACAGCCCAGTCAACTGTGACCGGGGGTAGTTCCATGTGTTCCATCTGAAACCGAGATACGAATTCCCTTATTATTTTGTTGTCCTTTTGTTTCACTTTGAAGAGGTCCGACTTCCTAGTCGCGACCTTTATTGCTCCGACGTGATCTTTGACGAAGGAATCTGCAAGCAGGACGAATCTCCCCCTTCGATAAAGTTTCTCCAAACTTCTTCAGCAAAACGGACTTAATCTCGTCCTCCTCTAAGCCATTTCCCTTTATTGCGCTTGTATAAGAAGTGACATACTCATTAGGGTCGGTGGTCCCATTATACTTGGAAATTGCTCGGTTGCGGAATTTTTTGGGGATGGGCTTAGGATCCGCACGTGAGGGGAAAGGCTTCTGCACGAACTTCTTCGAATCCAAACCCTTCAGTATCCGTGGTGCCCCCGATATTGGGCAACTCGGGAGTTGATGTTTCTACCTTTTTGTCATTTGCCTCGATCTTCTTTTCTCCTGATTCGATTCGCTTTTTAAGCTCCTCGAGTATTTTTATGATAGTGGGGTCAGTCCCCGATTCGTTGGCATTCGGCCTCTCCGGTACTGGTTCGTCCCTGTGAACATCTTCAAGTGAGGGCTCGAGTTAAGCTCTAATCGGATCCCGGTTCTGGTTTTGAAGTTGTTCTATGGCAACTTGTTGAGCTTGCAGCATTTCAAATATCAACCGAAGGCTAACTCTGTCGTCTTCGCCGCCTTGTGCATCTTGACCGGTTGGTTGAGCTTCTTTGCGGACATTGTTTTCGGGGTCGACGCCCAAATTGGCATTTAGGGAGACGTGGGAGCTGACGTCGACGGGGTGTGCAGCTAGTACACCCTCGACACCGACCTGAGGTACTTCGATCCCTAGGGCGGCTACATTGCCGTTTTCCCCATGGAAACGGAGGTTGTTGTCAGCGTGTGTGGGTACTGCTTGTGAGTTTGACATGTTGATCCTGAAATCAAAAATATTTACGAGAACAAGCGTAAAGTAGTGTGTGTTATCAGAATCAGTATTAAGCAATCACTATTATATTATCCTTAGCCCCACGGTAGGCGCCAAACTGTTTACTCTTAAAATCGGATAACAATTAGACTTATAAGTGGTTTTAAGGACACGTGATTTCACCTAATACCAATTGATAAATATGATGATTAATAATAGAAATTAACAATAAAGTAAAGCAAACCAGTCTTGAAATATAATTCAGCCTTCGAGTTAGAGTGCCCTCGAACTGACTGAAACCGGAATAATAAAGTATAAAACAAGCTGATGAACAAGAGAGTATAAGCGAGAAAAAGAGTTATATTGCTCTGATATGTGAGAATAAGATGATCTTACAAATGATTAGAACTTCCCTTTATATAATAGATAAATTCTGCTTATGGTACAATTCTATTTACAAAAGGGAATCCCATGATTAGCTAATAATTGTTCCTGATTTGATCCATTCCGAGATTTCCGCTATGATCTTCGACCAGTCATGAATATCTCGCCTTCTGTTATTACGCTATCTTCGGTCTTGCTCAATTTCTACCTTGTTTGGTCTCGATTATTACTGGTCTCGATCTCGACAAGTACCTCGAATCCCGAACTCGGTACCTTGTCATCGTGCCTCGGTCTGATCTACTACGGGACTAATCTATGATACATCTCCCTGATCTCGATCAATCAGTAAAATCGAATGGGCCCGATTTTAACAGTATACGATCGTATATTTATGCAAGCACTTGGGAAAAACTAATTAAAACTTATTAGTGGCAGTGTAAATGTTGTGAATCCATTTGACAATCTACGTTGGATGCTACGACTGGCAGACGGTCAACATAGTCTTGAGCTATAGAGAGTAATGGACGGTGGAATGAGTATAAATAAAACCAAGATAATGTGAACTGTGATAGGCAGGCTAAAGTAGTTAATTATTGTTAGTTGGTGTTCATTGCAGAATTCTGCCTCGGCGTCATGGAAAAAAAAAAAGATGTGCTTCTGAGTTGTGAATTTGTGAGTTGTTGTAAACATTGAATTAGCCTTTTTACTGCTTGCGACCATTAAAATACACAAAATCACATGTCCCATCCGTCTCTTCCTTCTACAGTCCTACTATCACAATATTCCAACACTCACATCTAATCGAACATTACAACACTATTCAAGAAACTATTAATTATTCCCTTACATAATTATAACTTTTCCCCACCAAAGGTTGCGTCTATAAAAGAAAAAAAAGAAGAAGGGGAAAATACAAAGAGAGGAAAAGAAATTGGAAGAAAGAAAGTACTTGTTGCATCCTATCTACACGATCAGTATAGGTTTGACATTGCCATTTTTTGGCAAGTTGGCCTTGGCAATATTAAGTGTCAAAATTAAATTTATATTTCAATTAAAGGGACCACTGACACTCTGAATTAATGCTTTTATATTCAGATTGATGTGGTTTAATTGAAAGATATTGGAATTAATGATCCACCAACTTTACTTTAGAGATAGGATAGTGAATAGAGTTTATGCAACTTCATATATATATATATATATATATATATATATATATATATATCTGACCCATTCTAGGTTAGTAATTCATTTGAAACAGAAATTATAGAAATCTTTCTACTTATCCACATTTGGAAGAGCTTAACTTGGTTAGCGCAATCTAATTGTCATTTTTATAAATTAAATAAATTTTCTAATGCTATTAGATGAACTAAACTGAAAAAAAAGTCTTTCTAAAATAACAATTAATAGCGTTTAATAAGATAGATGCATGATATTCATTGTTCTTTCTTGAAGCTTATACGCCTTCTTACTGGTCATCACTGTTAGAACACTTGATAAAGAAAGAAGGAAAAAAGAAGGGAATATACTGAAAATGGCAGATATATCGATGAAGAAGGCTTGATGCATGATACGATCACTGTTCAAATTTAAAAAGTGTCTATAGGGTTAGCGAACAACGTTCCTTTGGAATACCACAGTATGTTATTAGTTCAACTTAAAGTGACCAATATGGATTAGCTTTAACATATATTTTAGTGTAAACCGATGGATAATATCACATGCAGCCACTTTAATGAGACATTTATTTGCTCTAGCACTTGAAAAGACGTGTGCTATTCCTGATTTTTGAATACTTATTACTCCCTCCGGTTCAAAATAAGTAATTCTTTTAGATATTTTTATACAGATTAAAAAATTTACCTTTGAACATTAATTAGCAATGAAATTAATCATACTAATATTTACTATCTCATAAAAATATTCCTAACACATACTCCAACACTATCTACTCCAAGACAATATAGGAAAAAAAAATTATTCATTCTTGAAATCTGAAAAAATCACTTATTTTGGACCACAAAAAATGATCAAAAAATCACTTATTTTGGATCGGAGGGAGTATAAAAGAAGAGCTTAAGAACTCTTGTTGGAGCAATAGTACTATTCATGTGTTCTGTTGTAAAACTTATATTAATTGTGGATGTCCACTACTCTCACTACTTTTACTCGTGATGTAAATAACCTCCTACTACTTATTATTATTGTGATTTTAACTCTCACACCTCTATAACCCCTCTTCATGATCTTCCCCTATGATCTCAATTGTTAATGACATGTTTAAGACAATCCTTTTGTAATCTTCTATGTAATAATATAAATAAAGGCATGAAATGTGATATGGGATACGCTTGAACACTTGATGAAATAAGAAAGTTATCTCTTCTTCTCTTATTCTACTTATCTTATTTTATATTGTTACTTTGAGCTACAATTCTTAATTCGTTATCAACACGAAGTCTCTAACTTCAAGATTGAATTCCACTTGCAAGGTATATATCTACAACCTAGTGTTCAAATTATCAAATTGTTGCTACGTATTTCTTTTATTTGGAATCTACTTCTTTTGGATTTACTCCATTAGAATTATGTGTTGTCTCGTAAAAGGGAAATATGAAAATCATATTGAGTGCATTATTAATGCGTAAATATGTTTAGTTTTTAAACATATTTAGTATTTTAGATTTAACTAATTTGATGAATTACTCCTAAAGGTTGACATCAAACTAGTGCTAGTTGATGAGAGTTACTTCGGAAACAAAAAAGTAAAGTCAAATTTATCTGGGGCTCTTTAGATGGTGTTTTCTATTGTATAATTATTTATTGTTCGAGAGTTGGAGTTAAAAATACATCAGGATTTCGTGTGCTTACTTATCTTGCTTTTGCCAAGGCCGACGATGGAAGCTCGGGACGGAGCCGTATGAGGCGGAAGTATCACGCATGGTTCTCTGAGAAGGGAGTGGCTACCTACTGGAGCTTCGACCAAGCACCACCGGTCAATTCCGCTTTGGGGCCACCCCTGACTCTACCATTATTATAGGGGTATGGGGTTCGAGACAAAGAAAGATCAAGACAGCATATCACTTGTTCCTTTATACTTTACTTGGATCTGTTTTTATGCTATTAGAGGTCCAATGGAATTCATAGGTATAGGAAGAAGCCCTATCAAATAGAGATTTTTCCACGCTTGAAAAAAAAACCTGGGGCTTGTCGTCCAAATCATCAGTCTGATACACCTTTATATATAATAGAAGAAAATTAGATAGTTGTATATAGAATTAGCCAGATCGTCTGAAGCATGAACAGAATCGCCTTTGTTCTGAAGGCCTAGCGAGTTCCTTTTTTTTTTCAAAGGCGGGTCCTTTTCTTTCCTTGGACCATTAAGTCCCGCAACGAGCGCAACCCTCGTGTTTAGTTGCCATCATTGAGTTTGGAACCCTGAACAGACTGCCGGTGATAAGCCAAAGGGAGGTGAGGATGACGTCAAGTCATTATGCCCCTTATGCCCTGGGTGACACACTCGACGCAGATAGCTCCGGTGGCCCCCGCTTCTGCCTCTATCAGGCGGCGACAGCCCTTCCTCTCCCCCCCTACACCCACAGCATAGAGGAGCTGCTCCAACATCCGCACTACAACTAAGAAAAATGCTCTCCAGAGCGATATATGATGCTAAATCGAGACCGAGATATAACTAAAGTCGTACCTGGACACATACAATTATCTATTGTATGTTTAATACCAATAGTTGACATGTTTGTCAGAATAGTTAAGATTGGTTGAAATAGTTTTTCCTACTATCTTAATACTCTATCACATGACTTCCTGATTTCTTTCCTTACGACTAATGGCTTTCGGGGAAAAAATATTTTTATTTATTTTGAAGAGTTATATGTTTATATTTATTATTGCGGCATAACTAATTCATGTATTTTTATGATGATTTACTGGTCAATTGATGTTATTATTTTTATGGGATATGATCAGATTGACTTTTTTTTAGAATATTTTCGTTTATCTCTTTTTACTATTTCTAATTCATTTATTTTCTTTGATAGTTTTTACTATGTCGAATTTGTCAAAGCTTGAGTTTGTGGCACTTGACATTTCTTGAAAGAATTATGTATTATGGGTTCTCGATGCTGAGATTCACTTAGTTGCTAAAAGCCTTGGTGACACCATTACTCAGGGTAATGAGGCATCAAACAGGACAAAGCGAATGCCATGATTTTCCTTTGTCATCATTTGGATGAAAGTTTAAAGGTCTTATATTTAACAGTGAAAGATCCACTTGAATTGTGGACCGACTTGAAGGAAAAGTATGATCACTTTAAGGCTACGGTTTTGCCAAGGGCTCGATATAAGTGGATGTACTTATGGTTTCAAGATTTTAAGACCGTAAGTGAGTATAACTCTGCTGTATTTTGAATAAATTCCCAATTGAAATTATGTGGGGATGTTATGAATGATGAGGATTTGTTGAAAAAGACTCTTACGACTTTTCATGCCTCAAATATGGTATTACAACATCAATACCGTGAAAGGAATTTTAAAAAGTATTCTGAATTGATCTCATGCCTTCTGGTGGATAAGAATTAATACCCTTTTACTGAAAATTCATGAAGCCCGTCCCACAGGGTCAACTCCCCTTCTTGAAGCGAATATGGCAGCTAGACGTGATAAGTCTAGAAAAGGACAGAATAATAATCATGGCCATATGAATGTACGTGGGCATGAAAATGGTAAGAGATGATATAATAGTCGTCTTCGTGGTGGTCATGACAAACGAGAGAACAATATAGGTTCTCAAAACAATCCTTCAAGAGGCAAAAGCAGTAACTTCCACCGTTGTGGCATGAAAGATCATTGAAAAATTGAATGTCGTGCTCCTGAGCACTTTTTCAGGATTTATCAAAACTCCATCAAAATAAAGACAAATAATGTTGCTAATACCCCAGTGGAGTTTCACTTGACCTTTAAAAATGATTTTAAGGAAGGACCTTCAAACAAAAATGGTGACAATGTCGAGGCAAATCTTGCTTTAAATGAGGATGATTTTGAAGGCCTCGATGATCTTACTCATTTGGAAGTTGAAGACTTCTTTGGAGATCAAAACTAAAGTTTGATCATTTTACTGGGGAATGCAATTATTTTGTTATTTTTATTTTCAGTATTTTTTGTCTCGTTCTAAAGTTGTTTTTATATTCAAGTAGTACTTAAGTTGTCTTATGTTGTCGTTTACTTTTATTTTCTTTATGAAGAAAATAAAATTCCGCAGTCTTCAATTGGATCCAAGATGAGTAATGAAGATGTATGTCTTTTGGATAATGTTATAACTCACAATATTAAGAGAAAAGAAACTTTTCTCTTATTTGGTTATGAAAAAGGCATATGTTAATACAGTATCTGGTAGTACAAAGTTAATTGAGGGCTATGGAAGAACGACCTTATTACTACCTGGAGGAATGATATTAACTATTAATAATGCATTGTATTGTAGTAAGTCTCAAAGAAATTTGTTGGGTTTCAAAGTTATTCGCCAAAATGGCTATCATGTTGAGACCTCTAACGAAGGAAGGTTGAATACTTTTATATTACTACAATAAAAGTGGAAAAAACATATGTGAACGAAAAATTACCTGCATTCTTCTGGATTGTACCACACAAACATTGGTGTGGTTGAATCATATGTCATAGTAAACAAAAGGTTTACTACTTCTAATGATTTTATCATTTGGCATGACCGGTTAGGCCATCCCGATTCTAACATGATGCGCAGAATAATTAAGAATTCAAATAGGCACACATTCAATAACAAGAAGATTCTTCAATTTAAAGAATTCTCTAGTGCTACTTGTTCTCAAGGAAAATTAGTTATTAAACCATCAACAACTAAAGTTGGGATTGAATCCCCTGCATTTCTGAAACGTATACATGGTGATATATGTGGGCATATACACCCTCCCTGTGGACCATTCAAGTATTTTATGGTCTTGATAGACGCATCTACAAGATGGTCACATATTTGCTTATTGTCAACTCGTAATATGACATTTGCGAGATTATTGACCCAAATAATAAGGTTAAGAATATAATTTCCAGATTATGCAATTAAGACAATTCATCTTGATAATGCTGGTGAATTTACATCTCAGGCCTTTACTGATTATTGTAGGGCCACTGGAATAAAAGTTGAGCATCCGGTTGCTCATGTTCATACTCAAAATGGTAGTAGAATCATTGATTAAATACCTCCAATTAATAGCTAGACCATTGCTAATGAGGACAAATTTTCCCCTTTAAGTGTGGGGACAGGCTATTTTGCATGCAACAACACCTGTGCGCATAAGGCCAACCAGTTATCGTGAAGTCTCCCCATTACAGTTGGCTTTTGGTCAGGAGCCAAATATTTCTCATCTAAAAATTTTTGGATGTGCCGTATATGTTCCAATTGCTCCAATACAACGCACAAAGATGGGTCCCCAAAGAAGGTTGGGAGTATATGTTGGTTATGAATCTCCTTCTATTATTAAATATCTGGAGCCTATGACATGAGATTTGTTTATAGCCAGATTTTCTGATTGTCATTATAATGAATTAGTTTTTCAAATATTAGGGGGAGAAAATAAACAGCTGGAAAAAGAGATGGAACATATTATATCTATCTCATTTGGATCCTGGTACAAATCAATGTGAACAAGAAGTTCAAAGATCATTTATATGCAAAATATTACAAATCAATTGCCAGATGCATTTACTAACCTTTCACGGGTTACTAAATCGCATATTCCAGCTGTAAATGCTCCAATTCGAGTTGATGTCCCAGCTGGACAATATGATAATGCATATGAGTCTAGGCCACGCCTTAAATGTGGTAGACCAATCGGTTCCAAGGATAAAAGTCCCCAAAAAAGGAAAGGAGCAAATGATCAAATTGATCATAACATGGAGGCAATTGCTCAAGAGGAGCATAAAGACATAGTAATTGATAAGACTTCACAGGAGGTTCTATTACCTAGAAATGATGAAAATGAAGAAATCTCAATAAGTTATGTCTCTACGGGAAAAAGGTGGCACCGAAATGACGTTGTTGTAAACAGTTTTGCATATAATGTTGTAGTTGAAATAATATATCAAGATGAGGATCTTGAGCCAAAATATATTGATGAATGTAGACAGAGAAATGATTGGCCAAAATGGAATAACGCAATTCAAGAAAAATTGGCTTCACTCGAAAAATGTGACATTTCCGGACCAATAGTCCGAATGCCTGAAGATGTTAAGCCAGTGGGGTACTGGGGTACAAATGGGTTTTGCCCTTGTGCCTTTATTAAGAGGTCTGGATCTGAATTTTTCATCATAGCTATGTATGTTGATGACTTGAATATCATTGGAACTTCTAAAGAGCTTCCAAAGGTTGTAGAGTGTTTGAAGAAAGAATTTGAAATGAAAGATCTTGGTAAGACAAAAAAATTTCTTGGCCTACAAATTGAGCATGTAAAAAATAGAATTTTTGTCCATCAATCAACATACACTAAAAAGGGTTTTAAGCTATTTTACATGGATAATGCACATCCATTGAGTACCCCCAATGGTTGTGAGATCACTTGACATAAATAATGATCCATTTCGGCCTCAAGAAAATGATGAAGAGCTCGTTGGTGATGAAACCCCATATCTTAGTGCAATTGGGGCACTGATGTATCTTTCCAACAATACCCGACCTAATATTGCTTTTTCAGTAAGCTTATTAGCAAGATTCAGCTCATCCCCAACAAGAAGACATTGGAATGGTGTTAAACATATATTTAGGTATCTTCCGGGAACTATAGATATGAGATTGTTTTATTATAACGAGTTCAAGTCAGAAATGATTGGCTATGCCGATGCAGGTTATTTGTCTGATCCACATAAAGCCCGATCTCAAAAAGGCTATTTGTTTATATATGGAGGCACAACTATATCATGATATTCAATGAAACAAACAATAGCTGCCACATCTTCAAATCATGCTGAGATAATATCCATTCATGAAGCTAGTCGGGAATGTGTTTGGTTGAGATCAATGACTCAACATATTCAGGAAATATGTGGTTTTCTTATGAAAAAGGATAATCCAACTATACTATATGAAGACAATGTTGCTTGCATCGCTTAACTGAAAGGAGGATACATCAAAGAAGACAGAACAAAACACATTTCACCAAAGTTCTTTTTCACGCATGATCTTCAACAAAATGGTGAAATTAATGTTCAACAGATTCGTTCATGTGAAAATTTGGCTGATCTGTTCACTAAGGCATTACCAACGTCAACATTTGAGAAGTTGAGACAGAAGATTGGAATACGGAGTCTTCGAGAAATAAAGTGATGTCTTCATGAAGGGGAGTAAGATACGTGATGTACTCTTTTTCCATTAGCCAAGGTTTTGTCTGACTGGGTTTTCCTGGTAAGGTTTTTAACGAGGAAGCAAATAAAGTGTATTAGAGATATGTGTACTCTTTTTCCATCACTAAGATATTTTCTTAGTATGGTTTTAACGAGGCATATTATCTTATTTTGGACATCGAAGGGTGAGTTTTGTAAAACCTATAGTAATTGTGGATGTCCACTACTTCCACTACTTTCACCCATGATGTAAATAACCTCCCACTAATTATCACTATTATGATTGTAACTCCCACACCCCTGTAACCCGTCCCCATGATCTTCCCCATGATCTCAAATGTTAATGACATGTTTAAGACAATCCTTTTATAACCTTCTATGTAATAGTATAAATAGAGGCATGAAATATGATATGGGATACACTTGAACACTTGATGAAATAATAAAGTTATCTCTTCTTCTCTTATTCTACTTATCTTGTTTTATATTGTTACTTTGAGCTAAAATTCTTAATATATATAGTTGGAAGTATCATTATTGAATAACTGGTCAAATCAAACCATTGCGACCTATGCCATCCATTAGGGATCTGCAATATTTTGTCCTTACCGTGATTGTTTATCCTTAAAACGGATAACAATTAAATTTATACATGGTTTTAAAAGATATGTGAATTGATTTAATACAAGTAATTAAGGTTGTTAAATCAACTAATTAAGGACAACGATAAATAACCAAAAAAGTTGTGACGTTGAGTTCGGGCTCGGATTTAAGAAGAATAATCCCGTTGTTGATCGAATTATCGGTTCGAAACCAGATATGTAAGAACAGCTATGATTAAAATATGAATTTTTCAATAACTAGAGAGCAGAGAAATAAGCTTGTATTGCTTTAATATGCGTGTTACAATGTGTCAATTAAATAAAAGCTTTCCCTTTATATAGTAGGAGAGTTTCACCCCTAGTATAATTCTAAGAAAGGTAAAAAATCTTCTTTTTCGTTAATCACTGATCCTCTATCGATACGGGCCGAGACTTGCGCTGTGATATTCGATAGGGAGCAGATATCGCAGCCCTCTGTTGGTCGTGTGTAACTGGTATTGTGTTTTTCGAGGTCTCTGAGCTCGTTACGAGATCAGAGAAGTAATGTCCTATCAAGCCCGGTGGCGACCACTCCGTTCCGAACTTAATACAAGGCATTCCAGCTTCGATTCTGACTCCATATAATCATACTTCTGCTTCATTTGACCCACCGGCAAATCGGGGCGTAGGTTACCCCCATGAAGAGCTTTATTCCCGGGGTATGGCCGAAACTATTTTTGCTCTGATAATCTCGGAGCTTCCTTTCCCCCAAGAGGCCTGTCAAAACTATTTTTTCTCATCGGGCCTCGGCTATTAGGACCTCGATCACTTCTCCTTTAGTTCCTTGTAAGGTTGCGCCCGGACCCGTTTCCCCTTTGATCTGCTCTATAAGATTGGTACCAATATCGGACCGGCCTTGATTCATGTTTGATGACTCTCTTAGGTCTATCGTCAGTTCTGATGGGATAAACGGATCCGGGAGGGGCTCCGAGTTGGTCGTCCTCGACTCTGATTTTTTACTGTACCTGTTGTAGACATCGGCCCAAGTTACCTCCGCGTACTCTACCAAGTTTGTTTCAGCTGCTGCAAAGCCGAGGGGCTTCATGGGTTAACTCCCTGAGTGAATGCCTAAACAACCCAATCATCTGTAACCGAAGGTAAGTCCATCCATTCCATTTGAAATCTTGACACGAACTCCCTGAGCATCTCGTTGTCCCTTTGCTTAACCTTGAAAAGATCTGATTTTCTGATCTCGACCTTAATGGCCCCAATATGAGCCTTTACAAAAGCATCTGCGAGCATAGCGAACGAATCAATGGAATTCGGGAGCAAGTTGTGGTACCATATCATTGCTCATTTTGACAGAATTCTCCAAACTTCTTTCATAGCACAGACTCGATTTCGTCGATATTTAAGTCATTGCCTTTGAAGACACACGTGTAGGAGGTCACATGTTCATTTGGATATGTGGTTCTGTTATATTTTAGAATATCGGGCATACGAAACCTCTTCGTTATTGGCTTCGGCGCCGCTCTAGGAGGGAAAGGCTTTTGGACAAATTTCTTAGAGTTCCGGGCCTTTCAGTATTGGAGGCACTCTTGGGATTTGGTCGACCGGGGAATTATATGTCTCTACCTTCTTGTCGTTTGCCTCAATTGTTTTTCACCTGATTCCACCCGTTTCGCTAATGCTTCAAGCATTTTTATTACTTCGGGGCTGACACCGATCTCAGTCCCAACCAGCCTTTTGGTGATCTGCTCATTTCTCCTGGTGTTTTCCCGGGATGGTTCGGGCTCAACCCTGCTGGAGGCGCGGCTTTGATTTTGCAGCTGCGCTATCGCCACCTGTAGGTCTATAAAATTTCAAAGATTACTCGTAGACTGACCCCGTCGCTTTCGCTTTCGGGCACTCCTTGAGCCGTTGGTCGAGGTCCTCTATGAACGTTGTTCTCGGGGTCAGTAGGCAGGTTGGCGTCGATGGCCACATGCGAGTTAACATCGACTGGGTCTGCAATTGAGACTCCGTTGGGATCAGCAGGGGGTACCTCATTGCTAAGCACCATACTGTTTTTTTCGCCATGATGGCCAGAGTCAGCATCAACGTTCTAGTGAGCAGACTGCGAGTTTGACATTTTTAAGTTGTCCTGAAATTGAAATCTTAAAGAACAAGCGTAAAATAGAGTGTGTTATGAAAATTTGTATCAAACCACCACTATTATCCTTAGCCCACAGTGGGTGCCAAACTGATCACCATTGAAACTTATAACAATTAAATTGTTACGCATTTTAAGGATATGTGGATTGATTCAATACAAGTAATTAAGGATGTTAGATAAATGAATTAAGGACAAATATAAATAACCAAACCAGTTGTGAGTTGAGCCTGGGCTCAGATTTAAGCTTAATGATAGTCCCGCCCTCGGTCGAATTCTCGATTCGAAGCCAGCTATGTAAGAAGAACTATGATTAAAATAAGAATTTTTCAACAGACTATGATTAAAATAAGAATTTTTCAATAGCTAGAGAGCAGAGAAATAAGCTTGTATTGCCTTGATGTGCGTGTTATAATGTGTCCTTTAAATAAAAATTATCCCTTTATATAGTAGGAGAGTTTCAGTCCTAGTACAATTCTAAGAAAGGTAAAAAATCTTCTTTTTCGTTAATCGCTGATTCGCTGCAATCAGCTGATAAGGGCCGAGACTTGTAGGGAGCGGATATCGCGGCCCTTTGTTGGTCGTGTGTAACCGTTATCGTGTTTTCTGAGGTCTCTGAGCTCGTTACGAGATTGGAGAAGTAATGTCCTATCAAGTCCGATGGCGATCACTCTGTTCGGACCCTAGTACCAGGCGCGACTTCGATTCCGACCCCATTTAATCGTGCTTCTGCTTCGTTTGACCCATCGAAAAATCGGGATGTAGGTTACCCCGATTTTACCCGTATACAGTGATATTGCAATATCTTATCCTCTTTCGATCGGATCAAACATATGCCTAACTCCTCTTATATGGTAGAGATCGATAATATAACCATATGGAGAAATAGCCTTTAATGGAGAAACAGGACTTCCAAATGATGTTATACTATGGCCACGAAAGAACGGGCACTCACCCAAATTCTTCACCCCATTACTATTTTTTGACTAAACACCAAAGGAATACAAGTCCATATCGTTACTCTAATTTTTTTTTTTCCCTTTTTTAACTATGCAAAATTCCAACTTTAAGATTCCCTCCCACTATGTGTACCCTTTAGCCCCACCCCCAACAATAATCCACCCATAAAAGAAGGAACTTCTAAAAATATACAGAGACTTATCTTTCGCGAGCCAAACCCTCGTCTGAAATATTAGTAGTAATCTAGTACCATTTGTAGTTGTAGGTTTTAAATAGGTATCAACAGTGAGACCCCTAGGAGTACTTTTTCCATAGTTTAAGTAGGCATTTGCACCATATTTAATTGAAGTTAGGAAAAAAAAAATAAAGTTAAGAGAGTAGTATTTGAAAGTAAGTTGTACTAAGTATATTATTCTATTTAAACTACTACTCAGACCAATATTTCAATATCTCAATCATATTTGCCACATCAGTATATGCCAAACGTATGCATTTGGCCAATGCCACTTGACATGACGATAGTGGTTGAATTGTTGAAACTATATCATCCACTCTTATAGTAAGAACGTTTCCACACGTGCAGTGGCGGACCCAAGTGATGGCTAGCGGGTTTAGTTGAACCTGCTTCACCAAAAAATAATATTGTATATGTATATAAATTATGATTAAAACTGTGTAAATTTTATATAAATATCTATTTGAATCCACTTGACATATATTATTTTACTAATAAAGTTACATACTTTTAAGATTGAATCCGCTTGCATAAAATCTTGGGTCCGCCACTACATACGTGTGTGTACATATGAATATGGTGATGAGAAATGAAAGTATGCCATATGAATTCTGATAGATAGGTAACGTTTGTTGAATTTAAATTGAAAAGCATTTGTACCCACTCAAATAATTGAAAGAGTTTGTCTCAAATCCATTAGATGTCAGCCGTTTGATGTCGGCATGGTTCTATAGTTGTAGTCACACAACTATTCTTCTACGTGGCCGATTTATTTTGCCAACATTTCATGTAATTTGATTAAGATTAGGACTATGATCGTGTTTTTTTTTTTCTTCTTTCTTTAAACATAGCAATCTTAAATAGTGGTGGAGTTAAAATTTTAAGTTTATAATTTTAGATTATAGAAAATATAGCTTACTGATTTCTAAATAAATTATTTATATTAAGTAAATTCTTAAAGAAAAATATACGGATTTAGATAAAAATTACTAAACTCTGTCAAACTCGTCAGCAAAACTGTAGACGTTAAGGAATAAACAAGACACCTGCGGCCATACAACTTGTGGCCGACTTGTCATTAAGGTTGATTAATCCAAAAAATAGTAGCTAAAGATAGAGCTATCAAGAACCAAACCACTGACCTATAATATAATTTGTGTCAATTTGGGGAATTTTTGAATGAGCTGCCAATTAATTGGATTTTTTTGTGAAGTAATAAATGATTTTTGAGATAGAGATGCTCTTGGGCCCAAAGGAGTTGTACTACTCCACAAAACTTTTGGGCCCACTTAATTTATTAATAGGAATAATTATGGATTTTAGGGGTTAGCATTTGTAGCATTTTCCTATTCAATAGAATCAAGTGCTGGATGGTCCATTTGCCAGTTACTCCATAGGGCCTTTTTAGGAAAATTAGTATTCCTTTTGTTTTACTTTACTAGCATAACAACCTGCGGATACACGAATAATTTGACAGAATATTAATCTTATAAATTATAATCTAATATATCATATTAACTTAATAAATATTAATTATATTTTATTATTTAATATAGTCTGCAGAAATATAACACAATCTAACAAAATTAAAGGATACACATTATAGAGTAATCAAATAAATTGTTTGATCCTTTTTATTTTTATTGAATTAGCAAGTACTTAGTACTATTGATAATTTCTATGGGTGTTATTTATTTATCTTTTATTTTTTAATTAATTTAAAATATAAATATCATAAAATTATCTCTACCCCCTATCTTCATACATTCTTTTTCTACTTAATTAGTTATTTAATTAGTTTTCAAATTTTGTAGTTTATTAAAAATGTAAATAGAGTAATTTTTTAACCAAATTATAATTTTGAATTCATCAATAGTATAAAGATACATACATAAATACATATATATATATATATATATATATATATATATATATATAGTGTGTTTATCTTATGTATAATATCCTAATAGTATCTTTATATTTTTGTATTTTTCCTTTGAATTGAAAGTTTCTTTATTTTTTTATTTTAAAATAATTTTAAAATTCCAACTTGAACTATTCACAAATTTGAATAAATAATTTTTAATAATATTTTTATTTTTTATTATAGATAATTTTATATATTTTGTAAAATATTTACAAAACTCCAACTTGAAACTATTCCCCAATTGAATTGGTAGTTTTTCCCCTTTTTTATATAATTTTTCATTTTCTTATTATATCTAATTTAATATTTTTAATTAAATTTTAAAATATTTCTAAAACTACAACTTGAAACTACACCACAATTTAATTAAGTAGTTTTTTTCTTTTTTTTATTATAACTAATTATAAGATATCTGTATTTATAATTTAAATAGAGTAATCAATTAATTAAAATTTTAAAATTCAAAGGTTTTTTAGTTAGAACGGGAGTAACCAAAACTACTTTCCAACTTGAATAGGTAGTGTTTTTTGTTTGATTTTTTTAAATATTTTTTTTTTTGGTAACTAACTTATTTTATTAATCACCAAGTATCAATTACAAAGCCATAGCAAAGCTAACACATCTTGCTATCAATCTCTAAAACATATCATACTCTACTTCCTAGAAATATAAGCTATGTAAAAAGGACTTATTCCTAGGACTTACTCGAACACCAACAACATAAGCTATTTCCTTCGCAATCTGCTCCCATACTCTGTTCTTTTGCTAAAAAAATGCGCATGTTCCTTTCAATCCAAATTTGATGAGATGATTCTGCATAACCAACTTTGAAGATCTGTGTTAGTTGTGATTTCCTTTTAGCACAATTAGTTTCCCACTGTGTGAATTGTTGCCAATCTATAGGTCCTAGGTAGTGTATTTGTATCTAGTGGCAAAATTTACTCCAAATTTGCTTGGTGTTTTCACATCGCATGAATAGGTGATATCTCGTTTCCTCTTGCTTGCTGCATAACACACATTGAGTATCAATATTAATCCTCCATTTTCTCAGTCTATCTCAATTCATCAATCTTCCATGCATCATAATCCACATTGTAAACCTTACTTTTGGTCTTGCTGCATTATTAAACATTAAGTTTTTCCATTCCACCCTGTTGTAATCTCTAAGAAAATATAGGTAGATTTGTCTAATCAAGCTTCTTTTGTGATGTTGCTCAAATTGTATGTTTGTCAGTATCTCATTTGCCTCTATCACTTTCCTCTCCATTCAGCAAGCTTGCTGTGGTATTGGCATTGTGTAAATCTGCTAACTTTTGATATAATATGTATGGATCCATCGAATCCACAACTTGTCTTGTTTGTGTGCTAAGTCCCAACAGATCTTAGCAATGGCTTCTTTGTTCCATAGCTTCAAATTGGTGATATTGAGACCACCCCCATATTTAAGTAAACATACTTTGTCCCGTTCAAGCAATGCCTTCTTTGTGATTTCATTAATCCCCGACCATATATAAGATCTGCATAATCCCTCCACAACCTTGATCACTTTTGTTGGTAATATAAACAATTGTGCCCATAAAGCTTGTATACCAAACAACACACTTTGAACTAACTGTACTTTCCCAGCATAAGACAAGGTCTTCGCAGTCCAAGAAGTAATTATTGCAGTCGTTTCATCAATAAGAGGCTGCCACTGAAGGACACTTAGTTTCTTGGTAGACAAAGGTACACCTAGGTATTTTAAAAATAATTCTCCAGCAGAAAGGCCCAAATACTATAGAATTTGCTGTCTATTTTCCGTAGAAACCCCTCCAAAGTAGGCTTCACTCTTATTGAGATTTGCTTGTAGCCTAGAAACTTGAGTGAACTGATAGAATTTATGTTTCATTGCTTGTATTGATTTCAAATCTCCTCTGGCAAATAACAGTAAGTCATCAGCAAAGCTTAGGTGTGTGATCCCTAGTTTGGCACATCTACGGTGATACTTAAACTCTTTCACTATCTTAAGGTTAGCCAGGTTCCTGGTCAAGTATTCCATTGATAAAGCAAACAAGAAGGGTGACATATGATCACCCTATCTCAATCTCTTAGCAGCATTGAATGGCTTTGTTGGCTCACCATTAATAATAACATAATAGTTGACTGTCTGAATGCACTCCATAATCCAAGAGATGAACAACTGGGGAAATCCCAATTCTTCCATAACTTGCTTCAGATATGGCCATTCAACAAAATCATAGGCTTTCTGCAAATCAATCTTTATCATGCATCGAGGAGAGATGTTCTTCCTAGAATAGGCCTTCACAAATTCATGTGCCAGAATTATGTTATCTGCAATCTTCCTCCTAGGTATAAATATTGCTTGGACTTCATTGATAATTGTAATGATTATTCCTTGCATTCTTGATGCTAGAATCTTAGATATCAATTTGTATATCACAGTGCAACAAGCAATTGGCCTGAACTCCTTCACAATTTTAGGCTTATTAACCTTAGGGACCAAGGTAATGGTTGTACATTTTATAGCTCTATATAGTTACCCAGTAGCAAAAAACTCCAGGAACACTTCATAACTTCATCTTTGATAATTGACCAAGCTTTTTTAAAGAAACATGTATTGTATCCATCAATCCCATGTGCAGTGTCTCCTCCAATAGAGCACAGTCCTTCATAAATCTCTTCTGCAGTCACATCCTTACATAGATCAATTCTTTGTTGTTGATTAAGCTTTGGTCCATTGTGCATCACCATTTTATCTATAGCAAGAAGTGATTGAGAAGCAGTTCCCATCAGTGATTTGTAAAATTCTATAATCTCCCTTTGGATGTTTTCTGAGTCAGTTAGCCTCTTTCTAGTAATAGAATTAAGCTCTAGTATTTGCTTTATTTGACTCCTTTGTTTCATGACACCTGTGAAGTATTTTGTATTGGAATCTCTTAACTTTATCCATTTTTCTTTGGCTTTTTGCTTCAAAGCTCCCTCTTCAATCATATCCCATTTTTCTAAGTTTTGGATCAGCCCCTTCTCTTCTAACAATAGTTCATCAGAGCAATTTGTAGCAATTCTTCTTTGAACCCTTTCAAGTTCAATACTGGATTTCTCAATCTTCTGTTTAATGAACTTTAACTCCTCAACATTAAGCTTTCTCAGAACTGGTCTTAGTGCTTTGAGATTTAACCAAATATTCTGCATACTTCCCGTGGACTTTTTGTTGCCATACTTGCTGAACATCACTTAAAAATCTTTCATGTCCTGCCCATACATTGAAAAATTTGAATGGGGTCTTCCTTCTTCCTTGATTATCAGTTAAGTTTAGGCTCATAGGAGCATGATCAGAAATAAAAGGCATCTCATATACAATAGTGATACGTCCCCATTGCATCATCCATTCATAGTTGCCAAATATCCTGTCAATTCTGCTCCATATCATGTCACTCCCATCTTGCTTATTAGACCATGTGTAATAATCACATTCCCAAGCTAGTTCACTAAGCCTTAAGTCTTGAATACATTTGTTGAAGTCTTGAGTTTCAGCCATGGTAATTGGATTCCCATGTATCCTATCTTGTAATTGTAGGACAATATTAAAATCTCCTCCAATCACCCATGGTGTGGAGGTCATTTGTCCTATATCTATTAAGCTCTCCCATAGTTGCTTCCTTCTTTCTACTGTGTTAAAGCCATAGACTACTGATACTACACATTTTTTATCCTTCCTGAACAGAACAATGAATAACTTGTGCTTCTGCCTTGATTAAATTGACTGAGTAGTAGTTTGGATCCCATATCACCCATATTCTTCCATTTACTGCATCATTGTAATTGTTTAGTATCTCCCAGCTAGGGGAAATGTGGTATCTAACTCCTTTAGCTTTGTGTTCTTTGACTCTAGTTTAAATGATACCTGCAAACTTAATGTTTTTGATCTTCAAGTGGTTTCTCAGCTCCTTCCTCTTGTACCACTTATTAATAACCCTGACGTTCCATAGTAACCAAGTCATTGGTTGAGTTTAAGTCCCCCACCCCTATCAAGAGGTAAGGTAGAACTCCTACTGGTACATGATGCTACACTTTTGGATCCATTTCTGCTAGTCATAGGTGTTAACATAGGAAAATTTTCAAGGCTCAAATCTAATACTTTCTTTTTGCCTTTGTCCATTGCATTTGTCACAATGTTCCCTGCCTCTACTTTAGGTTGATTGTAGTTGGGCTGCCTAGTCTCCACTAGTGAGTGATAAGTAGGGATTTTAGCCTATTTTTTACTCTCTTTTACTTATGTTTTGGGCTAAAAATACGTGAAGGTATTCTCGAAAACTAACTTAATATGCTTGCTTGCAGGGTTTATTCAAAATGAGCCAAAGAAGCCATAATCAACTCATAAAGGAGTCAAACTTGAACAAAGACCAAGACTGAGTCAAGAGTTTTGGAACGCGGACCGCGAAAGAAAAGTGCGGCCATGAAAGTATAATGCGGACACGAACATAATTATGCGGCCCGCGAAGTGGAGAATCAGAGAGGTGGTTTTTGGGCACTAATGTGAATGTGGACCGCATCAGAAACAGGCGAACGTGAAAGTACCAGCGCGTCCGCGATTGGAATTCCGCGGACCGCGGTTGCTAAGGTTCAGAGAACTTACAAGTGATGCAAAAATGAGAAGAGCGGTCCGCATCAAAATTACGGGTCCGCGGAAGTTGCTCACGTGGACGTGGTAAATCCAAAGAAGAGGAAGCTCGCCTCATGACAACATGCCAAACCCTCCCCCACCTCCTCTAAGGGCCACACACCGGGTGCTACCCAATGAAGGCTATGCAAGTGCAATTGTCCCGCCCCGGATTCGGGCGGGCAATTTTCAAATAACTAATGCCATGTTTACTCTATTGGAACAAAGGGGTTTCTTCACCGGAGCTCCCCATCATAACACATATAAGCATCTCAAAGGTTTTGTAGACACATACTGGGGGAGCAAGCAGACGAATGTATCTGAGGACGCTCTGAGATTGAAACTCTTCCCATTTTCACTTAGAGGGAAAGCTTGGATTGGATCGAGAGGCTACCCAACCATTCCATCACCACTTGGGATGAGTTGGCTGAAAAGTTCTTAGCAAAGATTTTCTCTCCGGGTCATGTGGCAATATTGAGGATGAGATATTAGCCTTTAAACAAGAGCTAAATGAACCCTTACATGAAATCTGGGAGCGTTATCGAACCATGGTAAAAGAATGTCCCAACAATGATATGACTGAAGCAATGATTCATCAGACATTTTATAGGGGTATCAACACGACGAACCAGTGTGTGGTGAATTAGTTGGTAGGGGTAACTTCATGAACACGCCATATTCAGAAGCATGTGAAATTCTAGATGAGATGGCAGACACCTCATGAGCTTGGCAAAGTCGGGCAAACGTTCCTTAGGGTGACCCTAATGCCATCCACCTTCACAAGGAACTTCATGATCTCGGACAAGCCATAACAGAGTTGACAACTACTATGAACCAGTTAGCAAAGTTCAGGGGACAAAGCAAGTAAACGACATAGAAGGAGTGAATGTAATGGTCAACAAGAGGAGACAACATGGTCAACAAGTGCAAAGCAATCAAGAGCAATTTGAGCAGAGTGGTAGTGGCTACAATGAAGATGATTCTTATGATGATCAAAGTGAGGAAGTGTTATATTCCAATAATTACCAAGGTCAACGGAGCAATGCTACAAATCAACAATGGAGGTCACAAGGAAACAATCAACATTGGAGAAACCAAGGCCAAAGGAATTGGAATAGTGGCAACAACAACAATCTGAACAATTGGGGGAAAAACAACCAAAATTGGGCTAATCAACAAGGCAATTGGGGAGGAAACAACAATAGCAATTGGAGTGGCAACAATAATAACAATTGGGGAGGTAATAACAACCAAGGGGGTTAGAGCAATAATAACCAAGGCAACCGGAGGTCGGGCTTTCAAAGGCCCCCGATATATCAACAACCCAACAACCCACCTCCATATTCATCTCAAGGTCAAAGTTCTTCAAATAATGAGATGAGGCGGATAGAAAGTATGTTCAAGCAAATGATGGAAAGGCATGCCGACTCCGATGCCCAAATAGTCTCCCACAATACTTCTATCTGTAACTTGGAAGTACAAATGGGTCGTATTTCTCAAGAATGGAATACTCAACCTAAAAGGACACTACCAAGTGATACGGTAGTAAACCCGAAGGGTGGAAACAATACGGGCCATGCTATGGTGACCACAAGAAGCGGTAAAGGTGATGTTGCTAGTACCTCTAATCCAAAGAAAATTGTGAGTGATGATGTTGTATTGCAAGATGATGACGAACCAAGCATTGATGTGCAAGTGAATGATGAGAATGAGAATGATGAGGTGAGGATAAACATAGATGAAATCATAAAAGAGACTCAAAATGATGTGAACCTGTCTAGGGATCATGTGATAGACATACCGAAAACGGTAGTGCCCAAAGCCAAGGCTCCTTTGCCAAGGATTCCTCCCCATATCCTCACAGGATCGCCAAGCAAAACAATGAAAACCAATTCAATAAATTCGTTAATATGATGAAAAGTTTGTCCATCAACATGCCTTTGGTTGAATCTCTCGAACAAATGACGGGATATGCCAAGTTTATGAAGGACTTGGTAACAAAGAAGAGATATATGAATTGTGAGACCATCAAAATGACACATTAATTGAGTTCCATAGTGCATTCCATGGCTCCAAAGCTAGAAGATCCCGGTGCCTTTACAATTCCATGCACCATTGGTAGTGCCGATTTCTCCAAGGCCTTGTGTGATTTGGGAGCAAGTATTAATTTGATGCCATATTATGTATTCAAGACATTGGGTATTGGGAAATCAAGACCTACTTCCATGAGGTTGCAAATGGCGGACCGGACAATGAAGAGGCCACTGGGGATTATTGATGATGTTCCAGTTCGGGTCGACAAGTTCATTCTTCCTGCAGATTTTGTGATTCTCGACTGCGAAGTTGACTATGAGGTGCCAATCATATTGGGGAGACCTTTACTAGTAACAAGGAAGGAATTGGTTGATGTGGAAGCTGGGGAGCTCACCTTCCGGGTGGGTGATGAAAAAGTTGTGTTCCACGTGTGCAAACCAATGAGGCAGCCTAATAGCAACAAAGTATGCTCTTTTGTGGATCTTATGACAGAGGTGATTATTGATGAAACGAGTGCTATGATTAATGTGGAAGACCCTTTGGAAGTTGTGTTGTTGAACCAAGATGAGGAGAAGGAAGGCTTGGTAGACTGTGCAAATGCTTTGCAAATAATGGGATCATATACATATGGGCCCCGTAAACAAAGCCCTCAATCGAGGAGCCACCAACATCGGAGTTGAAGCCCTTACCTTCACACCTCAGATATGAGTTCTTAGGCCCTTGTTCAACATTACCTGTTATTCTTTCTTCGTGATTAACTAACGTGCAGGTGGACTCCACCCTTGTGGTGCTTCAAATAAGGAAGAAGACAATAGGATTGACTTTGGCTGACATTCGGGGTATAAGCCCCGCCTTTTGCATGCATAAAATCATACTGGAGGAAGATGACAAACCCTCCGTGGAACATCAAAGGAGGTTGAATGAGGCCATGCAAGAGGTCTTCAAGAAAGAAATTATCAAGTGGCTTGATGCAGGGGTTGTGTACCCCATTTCGGATAGTTCATGGACTTCATCAGTTCAATGTGTCCCAAAGAAGGGGGTATGACTGTGATCACAAATGAGAAAAATGAGTTGATCCCCACTAGAACGGTCACCGATTGAAGGGTATGCATGGATTATAGAAAGCTGAACAAAGTGACCCGCAAAGACCATTTTCCATTACCCTTTCTTGATCAAATGTTGGATAGACTTGCCGGGCGTGTTTATTATTGCTTTTTAGATGGGAACTTCAGGTAAAACCAGATTCTCATTGCACCAGAAGACCAAGAGAAAATCACTTTCACATGTCTCTATGGCACATTTGCATTCTCATGGATGCCGTTTGGTTTGTGTAATGCACCGGCTACTTTACAGCGGTGTATGATGGCAATATTTACAGATATTATGGAGGACTTCCTCGAGGTGTTCATGGATGATTTAAGTGTTGTGAGGGATTCTTGTAAAGAATGCTTGGAATTGGCAAAATGTTGGCCCCATGTGAAGAGACCAACTTAGTGCTTAATTAGGAGAAGTGTCATTTTATGGTGAGGAGGGCATTGTCCTCATCCATAAGATCTCCAAGAATGGTATTGAAGTGGACAAAGCAAAAATTGAAGTGATATCAAAACTCCCTCCTCCCACTTCCGTCAAGGGAGTGAGGATATTTCTTGGTCACGCAGGGTTTTACCGAAGGTTCATCTAAGATTTCTCAAAACTGGTGAACCCCTTATGCAAGTTGTTGGAAAAAGATGCCAAGTTTGTGTTCAATGATGATTGCATGAAAGATTTTGAGCTTCTCAAGTATAGGTTGACTACCACTCCCATCATTACCGCACCCAATTGGAGCTTACAATTTGAGCTCATGTGCGATGCTAGTGACGTGGCGGTAGGAGCAATTTTGGGGAAAAAAATCAACAAAATATTTCATCCGGTCTATTATACAAGGAAAATGATGAACGACGCCCAAGTCAACCATACGGTGATCGAGAAAGAGTTATTATCCATTGTCTTCACCATGGAAAAGTTACGGCTGTACCTCATGGGTACCAAAGTGAATGTGCACACCGATCACGCCACACTTCGTTAATTCATGACCAAAAAGGACTCTAAGTCTAGGTTGATAAGATGGGTTCTTCTTCTACAAGAGTTTGAACTTGAAATCATAGACCAAAAAGGGAGTGAGAATCAAGTGGCGGACCACTTGTCCCGCTTGGAAGAGGAGGGGAGGCCCTATGATGGCCTCGAGATTAATGATTCGTTTCCGGATGAACAAATCCTCTCCGTATCTTTGAATGGGATGCCTTGGTTCACCGATGTGGCTAACTCTCTTGTGACCGGTATTTTCCCGAGTGAGCTCTCTTCTAACCAAAGGAAGAAGCTCAAACGGGACAACTTGGATTATTACTGGGACGAGCCATATCTTTTCAAGATTTGCAATGATGGTGTGATATGGAGATGTGTTCTTGAAGAGGAGCAAATGAGTAATCTTGAACTGCTACAAAGGTTCTCAACTGTGGATTTTATTGGCCTACCTTGTACAAAGATGCTAGTGAGCTTGTTAGGCGGTGTGATGAGTTCCAAAGATCTTGTGGAATTTCCAAGAAGGATGAAATGCTTATCGCCACTATTCTTGAGATTGATATTTTTGACGTGTAGGGCATCGACTTTATTGGGTCATTTGTGAGTTTATGTGGGAACACTTACATTCTAGTTGTCGTTGATTATGTTTCTATGTAGATTGAAGCAGTGAGTTTTTCCCAACAGTGAGGCACGAAGTGTGGGGGATTTCTTAAAGAAAAATATCTTCACAATTTTCGGCACCCCAAGGGCTATCATTAGTGATGAGGGTTCTCATTTTTGCAACAAGGCCTTCGACACTTTACTCTCCAAGTATGGTGTCACTCATAAGGTGTTAACCCCTTATCATCCCCAGGCTAGTGGATAAGTTGAGGTCTCCAACAGGGAGATAAAGAGCATATTATCCAAGACTGTCAATGCAAACCGGACTGATTGGTCAAGAAAACTTGACGATGCTTTGTGGGCTTATAGAACTGCGTACAAGACTCTAATTGGTATGTCTCCTTACCAGTTGGTATTTGGGAAAGGATGCCATCTTCCGGTTGAATTAGAGCACAAGGCCATATGGGCTCTGAAGAAGTTAAACCTTGAATGCGATGTAGCTGCCAATCTCTGGGTAGAGCAACTAAATGAACTTGATGAGTTTTGATTTCATGCTTATTCCAGCTCATCCTTGTATAAGAACAAGATGAAGTACTTACATGAAAAATATGTCCAGAACAAATAATTCAAGGAGGGTGACTTGGTTCTTGTATTCAACTCTCGGTTACGACTGTTTCCGGGAAAGCTCAAGTCAAAATGAGTGGCCCTTTCGAAGTGGTGCATGTAACTCCGTTTGGTGCTCTTGATTTGAAAAACAAAAATGGTGCAATCTTCAGAGTTAATTGACACCGAGTGAAGCATTACCTTGGTAAGTTTGATGACAGACACGTGGTGGCCTTGATCAATTTCAAATGATGATGGTAACATGCGTCGTGCCACAACGTTAAATCAGGCGCTTCTTAGGAGGCAACCCATGTGTTTTTCTTTCTTTTGACTTTCTTCTTAGATTAGGAATTGTTTTGGACTAACTGGTTGTGAAGTTTGTGTAGAATTGGTTGTGCAGTGAAGGACTTTGACAGGGAAAATTTGGCTAAGTGTGGGAAGTTCGCGGCCCGCGCTCAAAATTTTGCGGCCGCACCTTTTTGTCCGCGGACGCGCAGCTAGAAAGAGAAAAATGCCAACTCTTTGAAGTTGGTCTATCAAATATCCTTCAGAGTTTGCGGCCGCGTTCATATTTTGGTGGACCGCGGTGCATTTTGCGGCCGCGGCCATTATTCCGCGGACCGTGCTCAGGTGCTTGAAGTAGATCTTCATAAGGTAACAAGCGCCGACCACGATAGAATTTCGCGGCCGCACTCAAGTAAGGCGGTGTGTTCCACATCTGTTAAGTATAAATAGGGGGTCCTTAAACCATTTACACTTTTCAAACCCTAAAGTTTCACCACACAAAAGTACTGTTCATCTTCTCTAGCTCTCAATCTCATCTCATTCTAATCAAGAGTTCATTTCCTACTAAAATTTCACATCTGGTATGTTCAAGTCCTTGAATTGATTTTATCTTTTTCTTTTCTTTCCTTTCTTTTTGTTTTAGTTTTTCTTTTTAGTTAGGGTTAAATACATGCCATAATCTCAAATTAATGCTTAAATACATGCCATAATCTCAAATTAATGCTTAAATACATGTGGATATGTTTACATGCCTAATGGGGATAGGGTTAGTAACTTTGAATGCTATTTAAACGGATTTTTTGCACATTTAGTAAAAACCCTAGGTTAATGTGTTCACCAGTATCAGTCGTGTTTGAATTACGCGGCCACGGTCAGTTTTTCGCGGTCCGCGTCAGGGTATGCGGGCATGTTTAGTTTTTCGCGGTCCATGAAACCCTAACCTTTAACTATTGAGTATTAATGAGAGTTCGCGGTCGTGATCATTTTACGCGGTCTGCGGTGGTCCTTCGTAGCCGCGTTCATGTTTTCGCGGACCGCTCTCTTAAACTTCAAAGAATGTGATAATAGCTTTCGCGGCCGCGACCACTTTTACGCGGTCCGCGATTGGTCCTTCACGGCCGCGTTCATTATTTCGCGGTCCGTGTTTGACCAAGATCATAGAGTTAGTATTTTGAACCTAACCTCTTCGCGGCTGCGTTCATTTTTATGCAGTCCACGATGGGCCTTCCGCGACTGTGTTCACTTTTTTCACTGTCCATGATGCCCTGTTCTGAGAAGCTCTGTTGTTCATTTCATATGCACTTCTTTAAGGCATGATTGAACCTCAATTCTAAGTGTATTTCACTACTTGTGTGTTGCAAAAAATGGTGCAATCTCGTGGTCAACCCGAAAAATCAAAAGGGAGGGGAGATCCCTCCTGAGGTCGGGGCAAAGGGAAGCAGGCTTCATCCTTAGCAACTCAAAGAATCATAAACAAAAAGCAAATACTCACTAGACCTCCTGCCGAATCCTCAGACACGAGTGAATATGTTCCATCCCAGAAGGTTTCAAAGGGGGAATCTACACAACAACCAGAGGCTCAATCACAACCCTTCCGCCTCGTCAATCAGCCTACCTCCTCTTCTGAGTCGTCTGATGGCTCGGAGGAGGTAGTGAGGCATCAGAACACTCTTCCCCACCTGCTGCAACTCCGGCCTAGACAGTTGCTCTTATCAATGTAGATGAAGAATAGGTCCCGGATGACGGGAGAGGAGGTGATACCCATGTGGGGGGGTTGGCCAGGTCAAGGAAGCCCGAGGTGTGGGCTGACAGGTCCGTGAGCGAGAAGGCCTACCTGAAATTCTGGGAAAGGTTGCCACAAAGGTCGCTCACCCTTGAGAGACAGTTCATAGAAAGAGACCTTCTCCCACACAATCCGAATGTGAAGAGATAGTTTGAGGTGATAAAAGGGTGGAAATACTTCACCAACAAGGTTTCAGATGCCAATGAGTACCTTGTCAAGGAGTTCTATGCAAATGTTACCCACATCAAAAAGGGCACCACTATGACAAAGGTACGGAACTTGAAGATACAGTTTGATGGTGACACCTTGAACAAATATGCTGGTTTTGAGGAGGTGGAGGTCGTACAGTATTTGGAGAAGGTGGCCTTAGATGAAGCAACCCATCCTTGGCTAGCGGAAGTAATAGCCATCCCAGGGACAACACCGACCTGGCTCACAGCTGGAGTCCCAATTGCCAGAAACACCCTCAGCTTTGAAGACAAAGGGCGGAGCACATTTGTATGCAACTGGCTTGATCCATCCCAGCATGACAGTATCATCCCACTCTCCCGGGCGATCCTTATTGCTTCCATCATGGCGGGGTACCCAATAAATGTGGGGAACATCATGTCCCAAAACATCTCCAAAGCAACCAGAAAGGAAGAAAGGTCCTACCCCTATCCGAACTTCATCACTATGTATCTAGAAGACCAAGGGGTAGAGTGGAGGCACTATGACACGAAGGTGAAGCCGAAGAAGCCCTTCTCCTGGTACAACCTTCAAGGAGCAGACAAACTCAAATCCAAAGGAAAAGCCACTACCTCCACTGGCCAGTCTGAAGAGCCAAGGGTAGTGGCCACTAGGTCAGAGCCTTCCATAGCATAGGGTTCTTCAGCTAACATGCCTCCTCCTTCATCCGGGCCATCCATCACCTCCCCATTGTTTATGCCCTCATCTTCCACATACCCGCAGACTGCATTGCATGTTTCTCAGACATTATCCAGCCTCAAAAACTGGATGCAGGCAGCTACATCAAAGTTGTATGTCTTATCCAGTGCAGTGGCAGCCCCAGTCAGCCCCATCACAGCTTCAGGTACCTCCATCAGTGGAGGATTCATTGAAGGAGCTTCTGGATAACCAGAAAAAGCTCCTAGACAACTAAAAGAAGATCCTGGAGACTTTGGATACTGATGGCAAGGTGATAAAGGAGCTGGGAAAGCAGGTCAAGAAGATGATAAAGACTCAGGCCTCAAAGGAGTCAATGGAGAAGCTGAAGAAGGAGGTAGAGAAGTTCACTTCTGCCAGAGATATCCCACTAGACTTGCTTATGGAGGAGACTGCCCCAGCAGCACAGGCGGCAAAGCATGAGGCAGACAGAGAGCCAATGAGAGGATTTGTGGTCCCTCAGTCAGAGGATTTGGAGATCCAGCTAGAGGACCCGGAGGGAGCTGATGATCCTATGCAATCCGAGGACCCCACTAGTGTGCCTGACCCCATGCAGATAGAGACCACATAGGGAGTTTTCTTTACTATTTATCCCTTCCCTGATCTTATTTTGCTATTAGCATTGAGGAAAATGCTATATTTTATTTTTTTTTGGGGGGGGGGGGGATCTATTTTGATTTGATGACATTGGCATGTAATAACTATGATACTATTTCTCTTTGCTTTTACTTATCGTTATTTTCACTTTTATTATTTTTCACTTTTGGTATTTATATAACTTTACCATTACATGTATATATTCATTTCCATTTTGTATATATTCGTTTCACTCCATTATTGTACATATTCATTTTACTTCCCGTAGTTTACTTCATAACTTATTTTCTATTTTTCCTTAATAGTTTAGCGTCTTATTTCATTTATTAGCTTCTTTTTGAGTTTTTATATTCTTTTTACATTTTGCATGATCAATAAGCCTTTGGTTTTCTTAATACCACAGTTCTTTCCAAAGGTGGATGTTGTGTGAACCGGGTGGCTCTTCCCAATGATGGATGGCGTGACAACCTTCTTAAGGGATTGAGTGCGTTTTTTTTTTTTTTTTGATATGTTGTAGTAATGAATAAAAGTGTCTCAAGCAGGCTTCACTTGGTACTAACACATTTAACTTCGACCTCATGGTTAGAGACAAGTTGATCGACAGAGAATAACTTTAGTTGTGACCTTTAGACTCTTGAGTTGACTAAAACAATCATCGAGTGGCTTCTTTGAGCCATTTGTGATCTTCAATCTTAGCTAGGGTTGTTGTGGGCCCTCGACTCTGTTCTCTTTAGCAATCCAGTAGCTTGAGAAGTGAGGTATTGAATTGCAAGTCCAAGTCCCGTGCCAATAAGTCTAGAACTTGCCCTGAATGCTTGTCTCGGCAAAATTCTAAGTGTAGCTCGACTTGAGCAGTGATTGTAGGCTCTCCTTGAGCCCATTCGAATTTTGAAAGATTCTGTAGCCTACCGATATGATATCCCTAGTCAACCCATTTGATCCTAATCCTTTTTCATTCAATAGACACATTACAAACCTTTATCCATTTAATAATGACCCTCTATTGGCACCCAATCTTTCCTTAGCATTCATGATGAACAATTGGCAAAAACATAAGTTTGGGGGAGAGACAAGGAATCTGAAAGTGATAAAAAGTTCAAAGAAGAATAAGAATTGATGAAAAGGAAGGCCAAAGAAAAGAAATATGTCAAAAAGAAAGAGAAGGTTGAAGGGATTCAAAGAATGTAAATGATGAAAGGCATGGAATGATGAGAAAAGGAGAAAAATGATTTTCATGAGTAAGAAAGAGTGACGGTATGTCTCTCTAGTTCCCCTAAGGAAGAAGAAAATGACTCAAAGAGTCAAGAAAGTATGAGCCGAAATGAGAAAATGAAGTGCTTAAGTAAAGATGAAACCATCATAGTCCGTTATGTCCTACCTTGATCCAAAATCCTTCATTACATCCCTGCTAAAGCCCTATATGATTTCAAGTTGAGTGAGCTTACATTAGTGGTGATTTACGTAAGGGGAAAGCTTATGGTACTTAGAGACGGACTTGTGGCATTCTTTTGAGAGTGATGAGCGCACTTCTTCTAAATCCTTGTTTTGAGTGTTACATTCTAAAAAGTGAGATTTGCTCATGGAGAGTAGAGGAGGAGGAGTTTGGGATCCACAATGACTTACGTGAGAGAGCGAGCTTCCTTGATTAATAGAAATAACTCTTGATGCTCTAGTGTCACATTAGAACTATGGAACTCAAAAGGTCATAACATGATGTTGTTGATAATTCATTTGTGTTGAGGGTAATTGTTAGTCCCAATTGATGCTTGATGAAGTCACCTTAGGACAACTGAAATATCCTTTTCTTTTTCTTGTGGAAGAGGGAATTACCTTATTTTCTTGAGGACAAGCAAAAGCTTAAGTTTGGGGGAGTTGATAAGTAGGGATTTTAGCCTATTATTTGCTCTCTTTTGCTTATGTTTTGGGAAAAAATGCGTGAAGTTATTTCCGGAAACTAACTTAATGTGCTTGCTTGCAAGGTTTGTTCAAAATGAGCCAAAGAATCCATAATTAACTCATGAAGGAGTCAAACTTGAACAAATACCAAGACTGAGTCAAGAACTGTGGAACGTGGATCGCGATAGAAAAGTGTGGCCGCGAAAGTATAACACGGACGCCGACATAATTACGTGGCCCGCGAAGTGGAGAATCAGAGAGGTGGTTTTTGGGCATTAATGTGAACGCGTACCGCATCAGAAAGAGGCGGACACGAAAGTACTAGCGTGGTCGCGATTGGAATTCCGCAGATCGTGGTTGCTAAAGTTCAGAGAGCTCACAAGTGATGCAACAATGAGATGAGCGGTCTGCGTCAAAACTACGCAGCCGCAGAAATTGCTCATGCGGACGCGGTAGAAATTACACAGTCCGTGAACCAAGGCTTATCCCAGATTAAATATGAAGAAACGCGGGCCACGATCAAAATTATGTGGCTGCGAAAGCAACAGTGCAGCCACGGTCAAAATATTGCGGCCGCGAAACCTCCGCATGGGTATTTTTGTCCGAAAATTTTAGCCTACTATAAATAGATCTTTTTGTCAATTTTAGGTTAAATTTGATTTTGTTGAGTACGTGAGACGGCTATTTTTCCCTTTTTGTGAAATTTTGTACAAGATTTACCTTCAAACATTAGATTTTCATCCTTTACTTTAATATTATGGATTATATCTCATCTTTTTCTTTGGTTTCTGTTGTTATTATGAGTAGCTAGACCCTATAGCTAGGGTTGTGACCCAACCCTAGTGTGAGTATTTAATGGGTCTTGAATTTTAGGGCTTAATTGTTTATGGATTAATGATATTTAGCCTAATTCATTCTAGAATTGTAGAATTAGTGGTTGCAAATACTGATTCATGCCTTTATGACTTATGCTCTTCTTGAGAAAGAAGGACTAAGTCTAGGAAAATTAGTCTAACAAGGAATTCGGATGAACTCAAAAGATTGATAGCCCCAATTAAAGGGTTAAATCTAGAGATAGTAATACCCGACTTGAGCTAATATCACTTGTATTGCATGAGCACCCATTTGGACTTGAGAAAGCCAAATTGGGCAAAGTCACTCAAACTACCGAGAGGTATAGAGTGAGTACTTGTGTGTGATGGTTATATTATGACCCCAATCAAAACAAGCTTTCCCTAGATTCTCGATACCCGTTAGATATTCACCTAGGTGGAAGTCACTACCCTAGTCCCTTTTAACACTTGAAAACTATCACAAAAAGTATTATACTTAGCTTTGCTCTTAGCATACAATAGTATATATTTAGAAGTAGAATCAATCACAATCATGTTTGGAAGTGCAATTAGGAACAACACACACATCTAGATTTAGTTAGATACCTAACTCCAAATCAATTAACTCCCTGTGGAAATCGATCCCGACCTTGTTGGGTAAAACTGCATCGACCATCATCGCTACTCTATAGTGGTGTAGGTTTGGCACCGATCAGTGAGCAAGGTTGGGATTTCTCTTGAACAGGGCCAGTTTGATTCATAGTTGTTCCATTGGCACCTTCTTGCTGCATATTTTCTGTATTCCCAACTGCAGGAGGTACATGACCTTTAGTTCTCCATTCATATGTTACATTTTTTGTTTCTCTTCTTCTCTTTGGTTACTCTTCCTTCTGCTCTCTTGGCCCTTGCTGATTAGGACACACATGACCAATGGCCTGGCATTTGTCACAGTAGATTGGCTTCCACTCATACACCATTCTTGCTGAAATATCCTGCCTCTAGGATCCATCACAGTAATCTCAGTAGGCATAGCTTTTGTAACATTCACCTCAATCAGTATCCTTGCATAGGAGATTCGTGTTTGCTTAGTGGTGCACTCATCAACAAATAGGGGTTTTCCAATTGCACTAGCAATTTTGCTTAAAGCTTCACTACTCCAGCAGCTCAGCAATTTTGCTTAAAGCTTCACTACTCCAGCAGCTCATTGGTAATTTAGGAAAATTCACCCACAAAGGTATATCAGTTAGGAATTCTTTACTTAGATCAAAATCTGGAGACCATGGCTTGAGGATTATTGGTCTATTTCTGATAGTGTGAGGACCAGCATAGAACACCATATCTATTAGTTTCTGGACTTTTATCACATAATATCCTTCATCATGGAGGAATAAGTCTGGCTCAGCAACATCAAGACAATGTTGAGCAATATATCGCCTCATAGCATTATACCTAGGATTATCTCCAACAATGTAGGCTATCAATGCAACATTTCATTTCTCCTCTGCTTCTTCCACATCTTGCAAATCTAGCTTTACCACAGTTTGATCATCTACAATCTGAGGTGGGACATATATGAGAGTCATTCCATGAGTGGCTACACGGTTCTGTTGAAACAATTTAGCCCATGCTCTTGGCTCTGCCTTTCGATCTGCATGGTTGATCTCCTTAGGGTTCTTATCCAGAGTCTCCTTCTCATTAGGGCCTATAGTGGTTTTAATTTGGTCTGCATTGTTCTCTTTGCTCAGATTACCTTGCATGTTCCTTAGGGTTCATCACAGTTACTGTTCCATTGGATTTTCCGTCATCGGTGTTTTGGGAACTTTTTGGGTCTTCCTCTTCCTCTGCCTCGCCCCCTTCCCATGGAGGACGCACCAGCGTACATTTAGCTAACATGTGCTGAGAGCATGAGAGAGACTGCCTAAAAAACACTGTGTTTTTTCTAAAATTTATTTATTTTCATTTTTTACTGTAGCTAATTTAATTTTTTCTTATTTTTTGTTTTTTAGTTTTGAAATAATTTTAAAACTCCAACGTGAAACTACTCCCCAGTTTGAATGCCACTTGAAAAATATTTTGCATTAAAACCGCCACTTGACTTCTTGTATTTTTCATTTGAATTGAAAGTTATTTTATTTATTTATTTTATTTTTTATTTTAAAATAATTTTAAAACTCCAACTTGAAACTACTCCTCAATTTGAATGGGTATTTCTTTTATTTATATATTTCCATTTTTTATTATGGCTAATTTTATTTTAATATATTTTTAAAACTCCAACTTGAAACTACTCTTCAATTTGAATGGGTATTTCTTTTATTTATATATTTCCATTTTTTATTATGGATAATTTTATTTTAATATATTTTAAAACTCCAACTTGAAACTACTCTCCAATTTGAATGGGTATTTCTTTTATTTATATATTTCCATTTTTTATTATGGCTAATTTTATTTTAATATATTTTTAAAACTCCAACTTGAAACTACTCTCCAATTTGAGGCCGAGACCCGGTACCCACACTTAGAAAAATGGGCTCTTGCTCTAATAAGCGCCTCCAGGAAACTAAAATTGTATTTTCAGTGTCACTCGATATGTGCGGTGACCACTTATTCTCTTCGTAATGTTTTGCATAAGCCCGATCTATTGGGCCGATTGGCCAAATAGGTCGTCAAACTCAGTGGGTATGATATCGAGTATCAACCCCGAACGGCCATCAAGTCTCAAATCTTAGTAGACATCGTGGCCAACTTCACGCCAGCCCTTGTACCGAGATCGAAAAGGAACTTTTGTTAAAACCCGGTACATCATCGGGGGTATGGACCCATTTCATAGATGGCGCTTTGAATGTGAAGGGGTACGGGCTAGGCATCGTTTTGAAGCCGCCCAGAGGAAATACAATCAGGCAATCTATCAAAACTTCTAAGTTAACTAACAATGAGGCTGATTACGAGGTCATGATTGCAGGTCTAGAACTAGCTAAAAGCTTAGGAGCGGAGGTCATTGAGGCCAAGTGTGACTCCCTACTGGTGGTGAACCAAATCAACAAAACCTTCGAGGTTCTAGAGGATCGAATGCATAGATACTTGGATAATTTGAAAGTAACATTACATCGGTTTAAAGAATGGACCTTACAACATGTACCTCGAGAACAAAACAGTGAGACCGATGCCCTTGCAAATTTGGGGTCATCAGTGGAAGACGACGAAATTAGCTCGGGGATTGTCGTAGAACTTTCGAAATCAGTGATCGAAGAAGGCCATGCTGAAATAAACTCCACAAGCCTAATCTGGGATTGGAGGAATAAATATATCGAGTATTTGAAAAATGTCCCATCGGACCGGACCCTAAAGAATCAAGGATTCTGCGAACGAAAGTTGCACGATTCACTTTGGGCGAAGATGGAACTTTATACAGGAGGATGTTCGATGGACCGTTGGCAGTATGTTTGGGACCAGGAGACACCGACTACGTCCTACGAGAAATTCACGAGGTTACTTTTGGAAACCATTCCGGTGCTGAATCACTGGTTCATAAAGTCATCAGAGCGGGATATTAATGGGCTAATATGGAAAAGGACACTAAGGAATTTGTTCAAAAAATGCGACAAGTGTCAAAGGCATGCGCTGATGATCCACCAACCCGGAGAGCAACTTCATTCAGTCTTGTCCCCATGGCCGTTCATGAAATGGGGAATGGACATCATCGGCCCTCTACCAGCGGCCCCAGGTAAAGCTAAATTCATCTTATTTATGACTTACTATTTCTCTAAATGGGTTGAAACACAGGCCTTCAAGAAAGTCATAGAAAAAGAAGTTATAGACTTCATCTAGGATCACATCATATGTCGATTCGGGATACCTTCCGAAATAGTATGCTTGGAAAACAATTCATCGGTAGCAAGATAACAAAGTTTCTCAAAGATCACAAAATAAAAAGGATCATATCGACGTCGTACAATCCTAGTGGGAATGGACAGTCCGAGTCAACGAATAAGACCATCATTCAGAATCTAAATAAAAGGTTGAACGACGCTAAAGGAAAGTGGAGAAAATTTTTCCCAAAGTCTTTTGGGCGTATCGAATACATCGAAATCCAGTACGGGGGAAACACCGTTCTCCTTAGTATATGGCGCCGAAGCTCTAATCCCGGTCGAAGTCGGGGAACTAGCGCCGGCTTTTGATACACAACGGAAGAGTCAAATCACGAGGCTATGAATACGAGCCTCGAGTTACTAGATGAAACATGGTAAGCCACCCTCATCCGAATGGCCGCACAAAAGCAATGCATTGAGAGGTACTATAATCGAAGGGCCAACCTTCGCCACTTTTAGAATCGAGGACTTAGTTATGAGAAAAGTAACCTTCAATACTCGAGACCTAGACGAAGGAAATCTCGGCCCAAATTGGGAAGGACCGTATAAGTTCCTCAACATCATCTGAAAGGGATCCTATAAGCTTGGCACGATGGACGGTGAATAACTTCCAAATAATTGGAACGTATCACTCCTCAAACAATATTATTGTTGAGGTATGACCTTCTCCTATTTTTATTTACGTTTTATACTAACTTATTGCAGGTTATCGATCGAACGCATCGAAGTTCTTTCCAAACATGAAGTCCTTAGGTCTGAAAGCACGCGTTGCACTCTTTTTCCCTTCGACCAGTTTTTATCCCAAATGGGTTTTTCCGGCAATGTTTTAACGAGGAAACCATTGTTCGTGCTAACTTAGAGTATCCGAGGCTTCTTTACAATCAACCTTGAATACTGGGGGGCATCCACCCTCGGATGTTATGTTTTCAAGGGAAATACTTCATGTCAGTAGGGTCTCGATAGGAAAATTTTGTAAAGGACCAAATGGTCGAATGAACCGTGTCCATGTAGATTGCTCGAACCCTAGTGGTAAAACATGTACGCATGTATGAACTATTGAAAGAAGTGTTTTTCCTTACCAGATAGTGCATTAATGAAATTGTTACTTCATAAATTTCATACTTATGATTTATTGCGAAAACTGGCTCAAGGGCTGATCGCAACCAAACTTTGAACGATCAACTTCATACTCGGGGACTGCCGTCCAAAAATTGACATGTTCAAAATTACTAAACTTCGAGACCATAAGATCTTAAAAAGGCAACCCTAGATTTTATAGGCCAAGGCCACCCTACTTGGGGACTAACATATTGAACAAGTTCAAAGTGCAAAATAAGCCCAAGAGGCAGATCCAAGGCTACAACCAAATTAACGCGATTCGAAGATGTCCGAATTTCGCAATAAAAACATGCCTTCAAATTCTTTTATAAACCGGTTAAAAAGTCTACCCTAGGCAAAATAACCAAAGGGCTTCGATTATGTCAGCCCTCGAAAAACTTTACGAGGTATCGAACTGTTCGAACCTTCGAACAATTTAGTACAAACTTGTGCTAAGGCACAAAAAACAAAGGGTTTCTATAACATTAGATCCCGAAAAAACCCAATGGGTACAGACTTACATCGTGCTAAGTCATAACATATTCCAATATGTTTAAATTTTCAAGCCGAAAAGGGAAAATCCATTCTTCGGAGGCCATATCGGCCCGATGCAAGAGCCTAAGGGCCATTATATTTTTTGAGTTCGAGATTTCATCCTCGCTCAACTAAAACCTAATGGTTTTACTGCTTCGAGTTCGAGAAAGTGCTCAATCGACTACGAAGGCTATATTAGTTTTGCTTCGGCTAAGTTGCCTAAGATTCGAAGTCACAAACATATTTTTCACAAGGCATGAAGTATATCAAAAAATTTTACAAGGCACAAAGAAAATTAAGACAAAATTCAAAAAGAAAATGTTTTATATACGAACGAAGGTATTTACAAAAGACCAACTAGGGTCCAACACAAAAAGAAAGAAAAAATACAAAGAGCTTAGCTATTCTCGGGGGCAGCTCCTTCCTCGAGAGCAGTTTCGTCCTCGGGCCCTCATCGTTCTCGGACCCGCTCTTTCTGTCGTCATCACTATCATCATCGTCGTCGTCGTCATCAAAAGAGGCCAATATTCTAGCATCGGCTTCATGCTCTTTAGCCTTTGCTATATCTTCGGTAAGATCGAAGCCTCGGGTGTGGATCTCTTCGAGGGTCTCCCTCCGAGATTGACATTTTGCAAGATCGTTTATCCAATGGGTTCGTGTTTCAGAAGCATCGGCAGCCTCCCTCACTTGATCTTGAGCAGCTTCGACATCAGCCCGATAAATAGCCACCCTCTTATCATCCTCGACCTTTGCTTTTTCGGCCTCAGCTTGAGCCTTTGCAAGTTCAGAAGCCAACTGATCCTCAAGCTCTTCACTCTGCTTTTCCTGAACCGAGCACTTTTCCTTCATATTTCAAAGTTGGGATTCGACTGACGATACTTGGACCAGGGCAGTCTTTCTCAGTAGTAAGGCGGTCCATGCCTTCCTTCCACCCGTAGGACTCTTCCTTCACTTGGTCGGCCTCCTCTCGGAATAACTCAATCCTCTCGATCTTTTGCTGAAGTTGTGATATTGAAATTTTAACCTCCGTTCCCGAATCAAGACCATAATTTTTCAAGAGTATCATTACCTGCTCGGTCAGCTAGGTCTTATGCTTATGAGCTTTAGCCAATTTGACTCGGAGGTACTTAATCTCATCGTCCTTTTGCTCGCAGTGAAGCTTGAGGGCATTCCTCTCTTCAGAAATCCTTTGAACACCGGCCTTGCATTGGCTCAATTCAGCTCGGGACTTAGAGAAAGCCTGTATAGAAAGGGAAATGAGTTAGACAAAAAAACAAAGAAATGCTACATCAACAAAAGAAGTTGGGCCTCTTCGAAGAGGTTGGATGCGTCATTGAGATCGGAGACATCCTCAACCCCGGTAAAGAAATCCCGAAAGGGATCCTCCTCACCGGGGACTCCGCCCACTTCGAGAGTCCTCAAAGCTTGAGCATCCCATATAGCCTCTTCGGAATAGGCATGAAGGGATGGCGAGTGACCTGCTGTCATTTCCCCAAGTGAGTCACTTGGGGCGCTCTTTTCACCTCGAAGGGTCTTGGGACCAGATCCCTCAGATGTATTTTCCATTGGATGAGAAACGGCTTCGGTCTCGGACGATTCGGGGACCTTGCCCTAATCCTTCTTCAAGGCCTCCTCAGAACAAGGTGGGTCCTTACCAACCGCCACCGATTCAACGACCTTGGAGGTCTCGATGGTTTTTCTCACTCGGGTTACAAACACCGAGTCACCATCTTCATTTCTTCTTCTTCCTCCCTTAATTCTCGAACTACATGGGTAGGGAGAGCAGTAACATCTATCCTCAATTTGCTAATCGAGCTCTTATTCTTCTTAGGCTTAGGATCCTCGGAGGTCAAGACCCTTTTTCTCTTATTGTCCTTCACACATTTCAGAGAAGCCAAAGCCTCCTCCTCACTAAACGGAGGCCTCAGGGTCGCATCCTTGCTCAAACCTGCACACAAACAAATTAAGTAATCATGAAGGGATATTACCAATTCATCGGATATGCAAAAGAGGAAGCTTACCAAGGTTCTTTGACTCCCATCGGACTTTTTCCAAATCGCGCCAACAGCGCTCGGCATAAGCAGAAGTCGAGGCTAATTTTCAGACCTAGCTCTTGAGGTCGGGGATCACTCGAGGCATCTAAACAAGCGTTGCATGATGAAAGAAGACATTAATAGAGCTGAGGAACGAAATAAAGCATGGAAATTAACAAGTTAAGTAATACTTACGCTTCGGGTTCCATTTCTCAGGAAATGGCATCTTCTCCGTCGGGATGAGATTGGAAGTCCTCACTCGCACAAATCTACCCATCCAGCCTCGATCTTTGTCCTCGACGATGCTCGAGAACAATACCTTGGTTGCCCGACGTTGAATCTTCATCAACTCTCGAAAGATACGAGGGTTGTATAACCTGATGAGGTGATCGAGGGTGAATGGCATCCCTTCGGCTTTTCTCATGAAGAATCGGAGCATGATGACTATACGCCAAAAAGAAGGGTGTATTTGTCCTAAGCTCACTTGATATTGATGGAAAAAGTCAATGATGACAGGGTCGAGAGGGCCCAACGTGAAAGGGTAAGTGTAAACACGTAGGTACCTTCCATATGGGTAGTGATGCTCTCTTCAGGGGATGGGATCTTACCACTTTGTTTTCCCCAGTTGCAGTATCTCTTGATCTGCTCGAGATACCTCACGGTTATCGAGCAAATGTATCTCGACACGTGCTCACACCGACCAAGGACCGATGGAGGTTTCTCGGTCTTGAAATCAGATTTAAGGATGCACGGGCCGAGAACACACTCCTCAGGGAGCGGATCCATCGGCGTTTTGTCGCCGGCCGGCCGTGAAGAAGAAGAAGAAGAAGCTTTCTCTTTTTGAGGAACTGTTTTGGATGTTTTCGCCATTTTTATGAGTTGAGAAAAGAAGAAGATAGTAAGATTTGGAAACTGGCGGTGAAACTTGAAGATTTGGTGTTTGGAAACTGGCGGTGAAACTTGAAGATTAATGGAAGAGAAGAATTTGAGAGAGGTAAAAGCTTAGAAAATTTGGATGAAGGTAAAGTTGATTCAATGAGGAGAAGACCTATTCATGGATTTACGACGACCGTTCAAAAGCACTAATGGTCGATCGTCAACTGACACTCATTAATGGTTTGGGGAACTGCACTGACGGGACGTTTCGTTCACTTCCATCGCTTACGTCACGAGGATGACATCATAATTTTTCGAGGCTGAAAAGAATAGAAGGCTCAGTTCATTTCTTGTCACTACACTCCAAGAAATGAGGAGACTATCTGTATACGATTGAAATCGGGGCCATCATATTTCACTACCTAATCGAGACCAAAGTGTTGCATCGAAGGTTGGCCTCGACCAAATCACAAAGCTGAGGCATCGGGTTCGAGATCGAAGTTCCTTTCGAGATCGAGGTTGGCAGCTATCGAAGTCAAGAGAGACAGATACCGAGTAATATCGGGGATGACTTAATAACGGAAGAGCGAGATATCCGTAACTGGTCGAGGATCATGGCGTAAATCTCGGAACGGATTAAATCAGAAGCGATTAATTAGGTAATTATGTGATTTCCTACTGTAATTAGAGTTATACCATAAGTAGAATTCATCTGCTATAAAAAGAGGAGTTCTAATCATTTGTAACCCATGATCATTGACAGAGGAAAAAACATTACAAATTTTTTTTTCCTACTTACATTATTGTCCATCAGTTCGTTCCATTTTCTATTGTTCTTGGACTTATCGGTGCGAGTATATCTCAACTCGAGGGCTGGAGCTTCTTTTGAAATTTTGGTTTGATTTATTTATAATTCAATTCTGTCATTTACTTTCATATTTATCAATCAGTGTTGAGTGAAATCACAAATCCTTAAAACCACAATATAAGTTTAATTGTTATCCAAATTTTAAAGTAAACCTGATTTCAGTTGGACCAAAGACAGCATCAACTAAGCAAGTGAAAATTTGAAATTATTTACTTATTCATGTATGTATGGAAGGAAAAGGGTACACAAGAAGAGAAAATTTATTTCTTGTTGAGTTTGTGGCCTAAGTGTGGATTGAGAAAACGTACGCCAAGATGGAGTTTCCTTTTCTTTGTCAGTTAGTTTTGGCTTGAACTTCCTGTAAAAATATTCTTATTAGAGTGAGGTACTTAGAGAAAGGAACCACGATTCCAACTAATATTACTACAAAATAGCATGTTATTAGTTCAGTAATATTTCACCAATTGGCATGAAAAGTAATGAGAGTGCCATAGTTTATAGCTCCTACGTACTCATCTTTTCTTGATTTTCCTCTTCACTAATTTCCTCCTAGTCCCTAGCCAAAGAAAAATGCCCCACCCCTATCTTCCACTCGATAGCTCCCTTAAATTATCAGAAACTTTTATGTAGATATTTTTTCTAAGAGTCCGATCCGACCTATTTCAATATTTTACATTTGAAGAAAATTAAATATGCATATTAGCCGAAAGGACAGCTCTTTCACTTTTCAATTTTGGGTGACAAGCACATCATTTGCCCTTAAGAGTTCAATAGAGTCCATTGCTCAAATGATCACTGAACTATCCTTAATTATCTCCTAAAGTTACTTTACTTTCGTTTGTAACAACAAAGTCATTGAACTATGCCTATTGCATTCAGAAGGTCATTCAACTAAATTTTTCAAATTTGGGATTGCAAAATACCTATTTTACCCTCTAAATTATAACATTTATCTTCTTTTTATTTTTTAAACTTTTTAATATTATAATTTTCCTTTTTAAATTTATATTATGGACTTACCTATAGAATAAATAAATATTATTTATAAATTAAAAAAATAAAAATTATTTAAGTATATATAATGCTGGAATAACAAAATAATGAGCATAGTAAAAAAAAATTAATTAGAATAATTTATTAGTAATAATAATATTAGTATTAACAACAAAAATTCAAAAATTTATTTACACAATTCAGAATGAAAGAAAATAAAGGATGCAAAATATATATATTCCTTGCATATAATATAAAAATAATTATTTAAATAAGGGTATTTCTATAATTTACATTATATATTCTTGAAAACTATGCTCAATTATATAATTATGTTTCTACCAACTTTCCGACGACACAAAGTTATGTCAGCGAAAAGTAGGGGGACTATATGTATAGGGTAAAATATGCTATGTTAAGTCGTGCATGAATATTACACCTCATATTTTCGTACGTGGAAGTACGCCATAAGTAAATTGATATAAAATCGGAAATGAGATGTTACGTTCCGCATTTTCGTAAGTTGAAGTTTCATCCTTGATAAACATGTTCATCTCTTTAAAGAAAAGCAAAGAAACGTTACTCTTCAACTCTTAAAGGAATATTTTCATCCTTGATAAACATGTTCATCTCTTTAACGAAAAGCATAGAAACGTTACTGTTAATCTCTTTAAGGAAAAGTTTAATCCAAGCTTTTCTTGCATGGAAACGTGATTGCTTCGAACTTTTCATACGCCTTGTTCCGTGTTGTCATAATTGAAGTGTGTTAGGGAGATTGTCAAGAGAATTGGCTCAGATATGTTAATGTTATCCCTTCTTTCTTTTGGCATGGTCCAAATTATACTGAAAAAATGAGCAAATACACATTTTCTATAAATTACNTTTACATATGCACATTGACCCATGACCAGATGGCGTTATATACGCGTATATATGTAAATATATGTATATGGGATATGAGAAAAGGTTACGGCGTTATATACGCATCACCACCTGATCAGTTGGTATATGATGATGATGTTGCCCACAGTGGCTGAATTATGGTTCAAACGGCGTTATATACGCGTATATATGTATGTATATTCAAACAACGTAATATACGCGTATATATATATACATATATGTATATATGTATATATATATATATATATATATATATATATATATATGGGATATGGGAAAGGTTATGGC
>ML364160.1:0-55123 GCA_005239505.1 Nicotiana paniculata | reverse complement strand
GAGAATCTAGTAATCTAAAGACGACATTTGATACGTTAATTCCCTGTGAGATTCGACTCTGGACAAAATACCCGAATTATATTTGCAACACCCGTTTAGTCTTTTAATAGACATAGTTGAGCGTGATCATAGCTCCTGCAAAGCATAAAAATCTCAATTAGAGCATTTTGTTATCATTTAGCATTCAAAACATCAATAAAGTATGGTTAATTTGGCGCATAAATAACATCTACATTGCATAATATAGGCTACTATCAGTCATCATCGTGATCGTCGTCAGAATTGTCGGCGTCATCTCCACTATTGGCTCATCCACTTAGGCGAACAGATCTGACCATGGCTATGCCGGAGAAGGTTCCAATTGCTGTTCGTCTCCATTTTCAATTTTAATACAATGTATACAGATTTTTACTTGGCCGAAAAATGCCATCTCCGACGAACTTTCTTCTCTTCTTTGCTATTTAAGTCACATACAATAATACAAATATATTGTATTCTGTATACAATCAAATACATTATATTTTTGTATAAATACATTATTTTTTTCGTATTTATGTATTCCGAATGTCTGTATTTTCTTAATACAACCTAATATCACTGCGTTTTGTGACTTTTTGTTGTTTGAATACAATCGAAACGAATATGGTTAATTGAATACAATGTATAATAGTGAATAATGAATATCTGTGAATTGAATACAATGCATATAGCCGAATTGAATTCAACGATATATACCCTATTTCTTAATATTTTATTGTTTGAATACAACTTAATTCAATATAGTGAAACTGCATTACATCTCTTTAACGTTGATCCTCTTCAAGAAGTTACTTGGCTATTTTTGGGGTCACGGGTCGCGTTTTGACCAAATCTTATGGCAACAAAAGAGACGGGAGCAGGAAGAGAGGAGAGTAGCGTACCGAAAAGAGGATGAGAGAGACGGTGTTTGCACCAAAATGGAGTGATAAGCTCTCTGTTTCTGGTAGACATGAGTTTGAAACTATTGTTTGAAACGTTAGGATATACTATAAATCACGCGTAATTGTTATAGTAATTTTTATGGAATAATTATTTATTTATTTATTTAATTCAATAAAGTTTTATTTTGAATTAATCATGTATTTGTGTGTGTCTCCGCTTATATAGTAGATGATTTAGTGTATAAAGTTTAGCTTATACAGTAAAAATTAAATTATCGATTCTTATAAGTCACAATCTAATGATTTAAATCATCGATTCTTAAATCATGGATGATTTAGTGTATAAAGTTTATGTTCACAATCTAATGATGAAATTTGACAAACTATCAGAATGGTTGTTGCACAAGATTAAATATAATTTATCTTAATTATGAGAATAGTTTAATTCCGATTTATTGTGCTAGTACATTTTGTATGTATTGAACGGATCAAGTAAAGATGAATATTTTATACTGACTTAATAAAATAATTTCTCTAGTCCACTGAATGTACTTATACTCTTAGTCTAGATATAATTATTATTAGTTGTGTGTATCATTTGTTATTTTGATTTATTAAAAGATGAGATTCTCTCACGGGTCAATAAACATGATAAATTTGACAATGATAATATATATTGACGAAATAATAATTAGTTGATTGAATCCATCTCAATTTTGAAAATGATGATACTCCTTTATAAAAGTTTATAAGCTTTCGTTTGTAAACATGGTCGATGAATTTTGTATCCGACACATGAAATAAGTTAAGCGAAATTCTAAAGAAAGTAATCAATAAGTTAAATTGTCAGTAATTTAATCTAATTGATTAGTATCTTAATCTTAACACGGAGAGTTAAATGATATTTTATGAAAGAATTTCGAAATTGAACTAAGGAGTGCAATTACGGATTTTAAGTGAAAAAAATCTTAATTTTTTATGGTAAAAGTTCATTTCGAAATTCGAAATTAATTCCGTAATAGAGAACCTTGTTAATTAAATTCTATGTCCCTACTGTACTTAAATAATAGAAAATAAAAGAAATCTTTTGCGAAAAAGAAAACAAAAAGTTTTAACCCTAAAAAACGTGACTATATTATATGGTATAGGGATGACCGTTTCTGAGTTGTAATTTTCTTTGAAATTTCATCCACCAGAAATGTTCTCTTTTCGGATTGGGCAACACAGTAGATAATCGTGAAACGTCTCATGATCTTGCTGCTCTAGAACTAGATATCGAGATTAATCTACTTTGTTCACACGCTTCAAGAGGTAACTCCTATAATCTCCATATATACTAATTATTTAATTTATACGTGAATATGATACTGGAATTACTACTGCTGTGATATATAATCCAACATGAAGAGGAAACAAGGACGGGCGGCGATGCTGGCGAATAAAATGATGAAAATGAAATTTACTATTACCGATTCTTAATGAGAAATAATTTATCATCATCAGCAAGACATGAGTTCTCTATAAAGTTCATATCCCCTTGCATAAATTCTTGACTCAGCCCCAGCATAAGAGAGAGAGGCACTACAAAAGGAGGCAACTCACATGGGGCAGCCACAGTTCAATTCTACAAAGATTATTTTGATCATACTAAACACTGGAACAAGTTTTCATCGTTCATTCAATTAGACTGATTTATGAATACATTCAAATATCTCACAGAATGAAGCTTCCACTCGACAATCTATTATTGCCAAGAAAATCGGAGCTCTAATAGCCATAAAAGGCAGGAGAAAAGAACTATCATCACCTGAAACATAAAGCACTACATAAGTTGAATAAGAGCATCTCCATTTCCAAATGGCCGTAAAAATAGATTCACAATATCTACACTATTGATCCATAATCATATGATTTGACGCTCACTTGTGCAATACACTCCTCTTTGGTAACTTTGGTTTCTTCGGGGAGATATTCTGCCAAAACATTCAACAAGAAATATATAGTGAACTGTCCACTTTTAAAATGTGATTTCGTATGTGGGCTGATCATTCAGAAAGCATGATTACCTTTCGTTTTTCCAAAGCTTCATAATCAATCCTGTCTTGCCACTTGCTCTTGCGAAGTTGAACTGGCCGGTTTCCAACATATTTCCCTGAAATTATTGTACCTTGCCCACTTAGGAATTCAAGCCAAAAAAGTCATGTAAAAATATGATATCCTGTCAAACAACTAAAACAGCTTCAAACAGCCATGACCAGTTTTCATTTTACAAAGCCTAAGAGGAACCACACTGCTGAACTCCTTTCACTAAAGTATCTGTATCTTATTTTTTTCCTTTACCTAATTTGACTTCAAAAGCATCGTCCTTCTAGTTGTTGTGCTGCTGGACCATCCAGCAAGTCTTCTGGCACTGGGGGGAAGGGGGTTGAGATAACACACACTCCCAAGCAAGGCAGATCCTTTGACCTTAATGACATCAAACAGGGGAGAGAAAGAAACCCATATAAAGCCTTAACAAATGGCATAACAAGGAAAATGTCAGATCCAAATGAAAGTTATCTTCTCATACCATTCCAGTCAGGTGATTTACAAAAGGAAAAGCTAACCATCCAGCAGTCAAAGACCCTTACACTAAGATGTGCCACTTAAGAAATGAATATGCTCGTAGCAGAAGCAAAATAAGAAACTATGCCTGCATATACATGAAACGGCGACTTACCATTCATTTCTTTAAGTGCTGTGACAAGGTCTGAAGGGTTGGAGAAACTTACAAACCCATAGCCCTTGGTCTTACCAGTCCGCTTGTCTCTCACAACCTGTCGTCATTACAATGTAGAAACCCTTAAGTTCTACAGGAACTTAGAAGTTACAGTATTCAAATAGACAATAGAGCACTACACAACAAAAGCAGAAAAAGATAGTATACTTAATTTTGGACAGAAAAGGGATCTCCAGAAGTGGCAGAATAACCAATTCAAGGTTGCTTCATGAATAAGTAAGATGAAGAAGAGAAAGTCTGGGAATATCATGTTGAATACTNCCCCCCCCCCCCCCGACCGAACAAAGTACCAAAGAAGCAACAACAACTTCATCGAGTAGCAAACACCATAGAGGTCAAATTACAATTTAGAATATATATCTGCATGCAATTCGCCCAACAGAACTCTAGAAAATGACTTTTAAGACAACTAGGACCAAAGTAAAGCTAGGGTAGAACTAAAAAGAATTTATCTAAGCCCTAAAAAAAGAAACTTCGCAGAAGCACCAAATACCCTTGATTCAATGAACTTGACAAGATATTTTAAACCTAGAAGCAACTTATAAAACTATTAATAACACAAAAACTAGACCCAAACTATTATACATATACGTCAGCTTCAAATACATAAAAAAAAAGATCAGCGCTTCTTTCCCATTTGCATCCTACATAGATACCTTTTCTCTTCTTATTCAAGGCAAGCGTGGGGACGGAGGAACTACCACAAAAACTACAACTTCAGCACCATGCTGCATGAAACATAACCTTCACTACAGTGGCATGCTTAAGGCAGTAACAAATTAAGTTTAACATGATATGTCGAAGGGAAGAAGTATGACATCACCACCAACACTCCACTGACTATTCATCTGATGTTTAGCGTCGTGAAAAGAAATATGGGAATAAACTCATTGCTTTTGAGTGCATTCATTGCCCTGAGAGAGTCGTTATGACTAAATAAGGAAGAACTGATCTAGTGCGACTGATGTGAGTATCCCTCTGACTATTCTCTGTGTTTTTTTCATAAGATTAAAATATTTGCAAACCTGAGCCATCTATACGAAACAGAGAAGGCAATAAGCAAATTCAATGAATCGATAGTCACAGGGCCCGGCAGTAGTGATAACTGAATCAGTCCTATGGACAGTTCCAAACCTGGAGCTGACATTTAAATTGGAAATCAAGGTGGGGTCTTAGATCCTTCAAGATATTCTAAGAATCGAACATACCATAGATCCACACTTGTTTATACCCAAGTGCTTGGGACATACATCACCACCAATACAATCTCCTTGTACGGATGCTCACCAACATAGATAAGCCACCATTTAGACATTCAAAAGCTAACAGTACAATTCGTTCAGTGCGAATGTACGTGTCATGGGCAGGACAACAACTGTGAACACACCAGTTTACATGAAAAGCAGAAAAAGGGACGGTCACAGTCGCTTTTTTGAAAGAGAAAACCACTTTATATGTACACATCAAGCAATATAATTTCGGGTCGTTTCTTCAACAGAATTTTAGTAATACTACCCGCTTCCTTTTAGTTTTCAACCTTTAAAAGCTATTGGACTTTGCAGCAGAGACACTGATACATAAAGAGAACACTTTTAAGAATAATCTGTACGCAGAATAAATGTTCTTTCTAAATAATCAAACGAGCCCTACTCCACCCAAGAGCCCAACAAAGGCTTTTTTCCCACATAGCAACACATATTAAAGAATTCCTAGCCTTCCACAAATCTTCTCATTTTTTCTTTTAGTTAATCAACCCTTTCCCCAACTTCATAGATGTTTAGGATATGGAAATATAATATATAAAAGAAAGTAAAGATCTAGACAAAGACCCCAGCTCCTTCATGACAGAACACAAGTTCGACTGTTACGATTAAAAGTATAGGGAAAACATGAGTGCTTCAAGACAACTTACCCTGGCCATGTTAAATGAAGGAAATCTTGAAAATGCTTTTGTTAAAACATCATCATTCACCTCATTCCCAAGGTTACCACAGAATATACGATAATCATCTGCAAGATCCCAATAACCAACTTAATCATTCAACTGTAATAGAATTACTACTCATCTTACTGAAAAAGCCAAAAGTCAAGTAAGCAAAGAGCAAAAGATGAAGAAAAATCATATCAAAGTTGGACATAACCACCTGCAGGACAGTAGCTCATGTTAAATAGGATCAGTAAGCATAATATTCAAACACACAATATATATTAACCAACAATCTAGGTCTCCTGAAATCCTTTTTCCAACCCCCACCTGCACACTGNGGGGGGGGGGGGGGGGGAGAGACCAAAAATATTCAGAAAGACTAGAAACACAGTACCAAAACTTATCAAGCACAAACTACTTCAACACATTTATCTGACCATTTATGCTTCTTCCAGGTTGTACTTTTGGTAGTTACATATTCATTATGGCAAATTGTTTTTTTTAAACCAGCTCTAAGTACCCCAGCCTTTCCCAATTGCAAAAAGAGGAAACATAAGATAAAGGCGATAGCCATGATAGCTGTTACGTAGACTGATGCATTAGCCTACAAGGAAGACCTTCACTTTCTTTTCCTCGATGAGCAAAATGAAAGCTTTACCTTTTTTCTGTTGGGGTTGTGGTGGGGGGGGGGGGGGGGGGGGGGGGGGGTTAACATGCTGGCATTATTTGAGGACCTCATACAACCGTCCCATTTTCTAAACACTTGCAGTATGTGGCAAGAAACTTTTCAATCCTCAATTCTGTTGAATCGCATAAATTTTTTCATCTTTGGACAAGCATCTCCCCTTAATCCAAATATAATGCCACTAATCTCCAAATATATCTAGTTTTCAAGGAAATTTGAACCAAATTACAACATGAAAATTCATTTTTATTTCCTAAATGATTGCACAGGTGACTAATTCCCACTTCCTTAAAATCCAACTCCCACAATTGCATGGTTCGACACTCATCACTGCTTCCCTAAATTCTAGACCCTACGATTGCATGGTTATCCAGAACATCACAACCGTGACATTTCTTATAAACACTGCCAGAACCCTTCAAACAAGGTTGCACCCAATTCAATTCATGTCAAAAGCTATCCGGGACAGCAAGGAGAACAAACTGGAGCAACCGCAGAGCATCAGAAGAATAAAGTAAATAAAATGAACTATTCGACGCAAAACCAAATCGGAAGAAAAAATTAAATGGATCATGAGCATACTCTCTGGCCAGTCTGCAAGGGTAGGATCTTCCCAAGTCTGCCCTGCTGCCTTTCGAGGCACAGCTTTCTTTTTGGCCTCAGCTTTTTGCTCAATCTCACTGTTCGCAAGTGCAGCTTTCACATTCTCAATTGCTTCAGGCGTGATAGTTTGTGCAACTCTTTGAAACAATTGCTGCGCCTATAAATCCACAACAATTAGGCACGTTCGTAACATTATCAAATAAATCTTCTTTTTTGAGAGAATAAATTCCAAGCTTAAAACAACATCAATAAAGATGCAGAGAGGCTCTACTTCAAATACTTTTAAGAAGATTCTTTTCCTTTAGCTTGTTAATGGGAAGCAGGACCAAAGAAATATGCAATTATTTTAAGGATTTAAAAGCTATACACAGTGACCCTTTAAATAATTTTTACACTATCAATCTAATTTAACCTACTAACAGTGGCGGAACCAAAATATTTACTAAGAGAATTCAAATATAAAGAAGTAAAATCACGATGAAGCCAAAGTGATTCATCATATAGTTTATAACAACTACTATGCCTCAACCCCAAATAAGTTGGGATCGGCTATATCACTCCTCACTTTTCATTTAAGCTCCGTTCATGTCATGGTCATACCACATATATAATAATGAACTCAACATTAGTATATATACATAAAAAAATTGATACATCTATACGGTGTAATTTTTCAGGGATGTCAATTGACTGCCTTGGACAAGGGTAGCTTCATCCCGCCGCGCCTCACAGGTTACTTACCATTTATTTTAGGTTATCAACCAATACTTAGAAAAGTCACATACAGTTATACTATCAGTCTATAGAACTTAAACTCTGCGTAAAATATCATAACATGCACATTTAGGCATGCATGTATGTGTGTGCGTGTGCACATAAGTCATGTATCTATTGTATATTCATGTGTACATATATGATCACATTTAAGGTTCTTACATACGAGCCGAGCCACTAATAAATAAAATATTCATCTCAGAATTTAGGTATGTTTTTTTCCCTCCCTATCAAAATCCAAGTCATTTCATCAAAAGGAAATACCACAGCCGAAATGTACAAATTGAAAATGAAGTCATTATTAATGAGAAAAAAAAATCTAAAAACAAATGCTCCAACTCGTTAGAATGCTTACTTGTTGATATTGAGGTAAAGTGTAAACGCCGGGAACAGACGCCGGAGCAGAATAGACAGGAGGAGCAGGGCCAATGTAGGGCTGAGACAGTTGTTGTTGGAGATGAAACGGTGTCGGAAAATATGTGCCGTTTAAGTAATTGTATTGCGACGAAGAATAAGCGGCTGCGGCCGGCGTTGATGTCACCGTCGACATAGCAATGACCGGTGGACGTAGTTGAGAGAGGAGATTTTCCGATCGGTGAATTAGAGGTCTGGTTGGGCAATTTTTCGAATGATTATTATGATTAAAAAATCAGCAAATGCGGGTAAATAAATGTAGATGATTCGCGGATAGTCAGGAGAGTTCTAGAAATATACTTGTCCAAGAGAAATCTAGTAAAAGTGGAAACACGTGTAGGTATTTGAGGGAATCTATCTATCTATTCTATAAACAATAGGGGAAGCAAATGCATATTATTATGCTAAGTGTCAAAACAATCTATCTTTTATCTATCTGTATAGAATAAGAGAAGCAAATGCATATTATTATGTTAATTGTCAAAATAATAATTAAATATGTGTCCAATTTTAGGACAAACCTCCAACTAATTTGGAGGTTAAAAAATAATTTAAAATAAAATTTTAAAATATACTAATTCAGTTTACATTAACATCTGAGTCCCCCATTTTTTGGGCCGTTTTCTTTATTTGTTAAAGGATTTTATATTTACACGTTTTATTGAGTCCCATGTTTGTTGGGCTGTCTTTTTTTAAATTTAAACTTGAAAATTCAATAAAAAAAAACTTAATGGTATCAGACAAATTTCACTCAACTTGATGAATGGAATTTGAAAGTTAGAGTAGTTCGATTGTGGGAAATCTCAGATCGCATAAGTCTGAAATACCATATTCTATAGATAGATGACTTTACAAGATGCAAAGGTAAATATTTATTCACATTTTATCAAAAAAAATTATTTTGGTTGTTCCAATCATTCAGTCTGTGTAACTATTGCAAATTCTTAAACTACGCATATTCTGTCACTACTGTTGATACCGAGAATAGAAATTATAAATTGAAAGCTCTACTTTTGTTCTTGCTGATCCCATATTTATTTCTGATTGTCAATGTATTGCTCAATAATAAAAAATTTCAAATAATACTTTTCTTTCAAATGTTATATTTTACATTTTCTGTGCAAACACACGGGTACGGATACTAGTAAGAAAAGAAAAACAAAGAAAATAAGAATATGGCTGTAGGTGGAGAAGTGAGCTCATACTTATTGGGCCAAATTAGTTAGATTATGATGTGCTCAACCCAAACAATTGCAGAAATATAACACTTTTTAGGATGATTTTTAACTTTTAACTCTCGCTTGCCCTATGAGTAGGAGTGAACATTCCGTACTTTGATGTTTGGATGTCAGGTTGGGAACTTGGGAGTTGGGTTGGGCGTATTTATAAGTATTACTTATAACTTCGGCATTTCGGTATATCAAAATACCGAAACCTTAATGCCGAAGACCGTATCGAAGAACAAAAATATTAATATAACAATATTGAATAACGTAGCGAATATCGAAGAACCAAAACCAAAATACCGAACTAATTCGGCCGGGTCCGATTTTTCAGTTTTTCGAATTTTACGCTCACCCCTCCTTATGAGTTGATTTTTAAGATTAAAAACTAAAAGTGTTAGCCATACGATGAGCACGGGGCAATATTTGTAAGTTTGAAGTTCTGCCCATAGGGAAGCGGGGATAAAAATGAGAAAGTGCACAAACAACCATTCCTAGGACTATTATTTAGGGATTAGCCAGTGTAATTTTGTCCAAAAAATTTAAACAAAGAATCTTATTCAGGATAATGTAGGACAATTCTTGTCCCGAAAAAATAAGTTGAAAAACTAAAACTCAGGGTGCATTTGCTAAATCTTAAATAGCACCCCTTTAAAGTGGCTATATGGCTATTTGTGTACTTTACCCTGCTAAAACTGAAACGATACAACTCAAGTTTTCAGATTAGTAAAATTATCTCAAAAGAATTATAATATTTTTAACAATTATTCAGCTGAAAACAAAAAGGATTGAATTATAGAGAAAACAAAAAGGATTGAATTAATTACAACGTAAATTTGGTGTAGTTTGTGCAAATGAAAATACTAAATACTGAATGCGATATTGTATATTAATTGAATTCAACAGTACTCTAATACTTGATTCATGGGAATTTTCATTCTGATGCATTTTAATGATTATGGTCACTCCACTTAATTCATCACAAAAATAAAGTCACTAAATTACTTTTTATAACACCGAAGTAGTAGAACTTTTTTATTATAATAGTAAAGCCGATAAAAACATTACCGGTCACTACAACGACAAAACCTGGCCATCAAAGTGATTTTACAATTATATTGGGTAAAATTTAATGACTTTACTATTATGGCGAGTAAAATTTAGTTTTAATATGATAAAATAGTTTTGTAATTTATTATTATTGTATGTAAAGTTTAGTGACTTAATTTATTGCTATACTGCGTAAAAATTCAGTTACTTAATATTGATTAAAAAAAAAAAAAAACTTTACTGCTATAACAGATAAATTTCAGTAACCATACCTGAAATTAATTCTTTACTAGAACTGCTAATTAAAAAGAATGCAAAAAAAAGCGAACAAATAATTTAAAATAAAAATTTATAATGAATTCTGTTTAAAATAGTCCAAAACCTCAAGGAAGAGAATACATGTCAGATCAAATTACGCCAGATCCTTGGGATTGATACATTTCTTTTCTATCGTATAGTTTGTAAATTTTATTGAACTAAGATATTGAACAATCGAGAGCAATTTACTTACGCTGCTTGGTTGACATTCATAAAGAGCATCTGATGAATTCACTTTTTTCATCGACCTCGACAAGTGATTGAATGCAAGAAAAATCTCTAATGTTAATGAATAAGCTAGTCCATTTCTAGTTACTAAAAGGTGAATTAGCAGTTTAAAATTCTCTTAGGCGGTCTAAGGATGAATAAGATTAGGAATAATGATATTCGGGAGAAGGTGCGGGTGGCTCCCATTGATTATAAGATGCGGGAAGCGAGGCTCAAATGGTTCGGGCATGTACAGAGGAGGAGCTCAGACGCCCCTGTAAGGAGGTGTGAACAGCTGGTTGTGCAGGGCATGAGAAGAGGTAGAGGGCTGCCGAAGAAGTATTGGAAAGAGGTGATCAACCAGGACATGACAAGGCTTCACATTTCCGAGGACATGACACTTGATAGGAAGATGTGGAGGTCGAGTATTAGGGTTTTAGGTTAGGAGGTAGTTGAGTCTTGCCTTACTTCGTACTATTGTGAGTCTAGTCTGGTAGGGTTTTTGTCTAAGTTAGCTAGTGGCAATGTCTCAAGTGATTCCTTCGGATCTTAGGTGCGACTTTGTGTCTTACTATTTCGCTTTTCAGTGCCAGACTTATTTACTACCTATCGCTTTTGCTTTGCATCTTTCTTCTGGATTTCATGCTATTCCTATTTTTCTTATGCTTTCTGTGGTGATACTAATATTGTCTCCTTTTGTCTTTTTGTTTTTTGAGCCAAGGGTCTTTCGAAAACAGCCTCTCTACCCCTTTAAGGTCTGCGTACACACTACCCTCCCCAGACCCCACTAGTAAAATTTTACTGTGTTGTTGTTGTTGTTGTTGTTGCGGTCTAAGGATACCAGCTTTTCGCGATCGCAATTTTCATGTTTTTAGTCCAAACTCAACTTGAAAAAACTTATTCAATGGTCACCAGCAATAACCTTTGGTCCCAAATTTTACAGAGAATGAATAATTTTCACCAATTTCATTCTCACCATTACATTAATTTGTATAGTTCATACGTTCAATCATGCATGTTTCATTTTAAAGACAAATATATATTTGAAACTATGAGCATTTCTATACATAATATAATATCCTTTATCTTTTATTCTAGCATGCCAAGCTATTCTAGCGTTGAGAGTAAATTTTTATTCAATTGGTCAATAAAAAATGTGTAAGAACTTTTATAAGGTAAAATAATGTAGCTCAATCTACTCTGAAGAAAATTGAGACTGTGAAAACCACAGTGAAAAGAAAGGACTTTCACCAGTTTCCTATTTGGCGTGGTATAAAAAATGTGCGTAGAAACTTTCATAAGGTACAATAATGTAGCTCAATCTAGTCTGAAGAAAATTGAGACTGTGAAAAGTGAAAACCACAGTAAAAAGAAAGGACTCTCACCAGTTTCCTATTTGGCGTGGTATATGTATGAGAGATCACCTCACCTAAAACTCTAAAACCAGAATATGACTAATTTCAAGTTTCAAGGTACAAAAGTTCACATTTTGAATTTTGCCAAAGTATATCTCGGATAAAATGACCAAAGGAACACTAAGCCTAATGAATTGAACATTGAAATGTGGATTCATTCTTCAGCAATTGGGAACAGGGTGCAGGGAAAATACTGCAGCTAGAACCAGAGATAAATTCACAGTTCCACCTCATAGTTGGGGCTAGCCCAAATATACTTATGTTTTCCATGTGTATGTCAAAAAATGGTGCTTCCTCAATGCCCTCTAGCAAGGGCGGTCTCTTTGATTCCAGACTGACCACGTTACTGATACGAATACCTCTTACTTTAGGTACTGCTTTCGGATCCCATCTCTCGTCGGGGTGGTCATTCGCTCCCCTGCTAAACCTAATCGGCACTTTCACTCGTTCCATTTTCATGTTGTTTATCGTAATGTTGGTAATGTATCCGCCTCTTCCTCTATCAGTTTTAATCCGCACGCCAGCTGCTGAATCTCTAACATATAAGTCTTCTACGATGACGTTAGAAACGCCTCCAGACATCTCACTGCCAATACCAACTCCTGAACATGTTGGAGTTGTGCCAGTCACTCTCCTTACAATGACATTTGAGCTTGGACGAGCCATTTTCATGCCGTACTGGTCCCAACCACTTTTCACTGCTACAAGGTCATCACCACTTTCAATGTAACAATCTTCGATGCACACATTCACGCTGGAGTCTGCTAACAACACAATTATGCGAAAAGTTGTTAATATTCTTAATCATACAATCTCGTTTGGCATAAGTAATAAAATAGAGTGAACAGCTTTGTATGCCTGAGATACAGAGGCGGAGCCACATGTATCGCTGGAGTCTGCTAACAACACAATTATGCGAACAAAATAAAAGTTGTTAATAGTCTTAATCATACAATCTCGTTTGGCATAAGTAATAAAATAGAGTGGACAGCTTTGTATGCTTGAGATACAGTGGCAGAGCCACATGTATTCAAGGGATGTCAACTGACACCCCTTCGTCAAAAAATTATATTGTGTTGCTAGTTAATTTTTTTTATGCATATATACTACATATTGACACCCCTTGGCTTCTTCATGGGTTTACTTCTTTATATTTTGACGAAAATACTGGCTCTGCCACTGCTGAGACAGATGGAGAAATGGAAAAAGAGGTAATTGTTCCTCCCTCCGTTATAGTTTAGCTTTATATTAGAATTACAGGATATAAACTACAGTACAGAATTTCAAGATCATTATTCTTTCTCCTAGTGGCAAATTTCAAGTATTACATACAGAGGATATACCTGGGTCTATTCCATCTGTGTTAGGGGCATTCCAAGGAGCCAAAATAGTCATGTTTCTGATTACAATATTCCTGAAGCAAATGCAATGTCAAGTGTCACTTTACCAGCTAACATGGGATAATTTGGTGAATAAAAGTGCTATCCTGAGGAAAGCTAATGAAAGGAGGAGAGAACATGTTTATTCAGCAAAGTTTTATGATTGTACTCCACATCTTTAAAGATTCTTTCTTGCCCTCAACATTCAAGACTAGCGAGAAAGACTACTTTGGCAACATGGGTCCTTTAAATATACTGGTTAATTATAGACGTCTCGTTATTTGATTGATTAGTTGAATCGTAATATCATCTTTTCAGAAAAATACTAAGCAGAAATGAGTAGCAATTTCCACGAGTAAAATAATTACTTCTCCGTTCATTAGTTGCCTAAAGACCAGGAACCAAAAAAGTAGAGGCAAGTAGTATCATCCAAAATTTGATAGCGCAATTATCAAGAGAGTAGGGACCTGCAATAGACAGGGTGAATTGTCCAAAACGGGGAGTTGAGGAATGTAAGATTATGGATCAGAACGTTCTGGGAGTTAATCAGCTCAACGAGATGGCCTCTGGTGTGGACCAGTGTTCTATTCCGCCAAAGCTCCCACCACATCTTCCCTTGACCATCTACAGTCCCATTTTCCCCTGAAATTAAGCTGAGAAAATTGAAGAAAGGAAATAGGGGAATAGCGGGAAACAATGATCGCTGAGATGAGCTTATCAAAAGGAAAAGAAAGGGAATGATCACTGAGATAAATATAACTATAAAGGCATATAATATTTCAAACTCATTAGAGTCCATATTTTAAGTTAGTATTCCACCTTTTGTTATGGTCCCCTCCTAACATGTTTAGTTTAGCACACTATAGACTAAACACACCTTCCTGTAGATGTGTACCTTGCCTATAGTGTCGGCAGAAGGAAAATTGAGGCTAAGCATTTCAGCTGCCAAATGAGTACTTTAAATCTTAGTACCTAGTAGATATTTTCAATTAAAGGACATCAGTAAAATAAGCAATCACCACAAATTATTACTATGTTTTATGTTTTATTTTTATTTTTATTTTTATTTTTTTTAATTTTTTTTGATATAGACAAGCACTAAAATCTTTTCTATAAGGTACTAAAACAAACAGTTAGCATATTAATGCTGAACATCTTGGGTGCTTTTAATCAATACATATTTTGTCATTACGATATCCTTTATAAGTTTTAAGTGCAACTACCAAGTTGTTACTTACTTGACAAGATCAATAATGACTTGTGAACACATGGGGTAAGAAATTTATTACCTGTAATTACAACATTGGTGAGATTATTTCCATGGATGAGGCTAATATGTCTCGCTCCCAGCCTTTCTCTCCCTCTTCCATATGAAGGCAGAGCATTGATTAATGGCCATTCCTTTGGATCCTTTTAACAAACAGACAAGAAATTCAAAATTTGCGAAATATGAATTATACAAGAAGACCACAGTAACTTTCACCTTCCCAAAGAAAGAAAAGAGTAGTAAAATAAACATGTGTTTGGACTGGAATGCCATGTGAAACAAAGTAAGACCTTAGACCCTAAAATAAATAAATTGAGGGGCTGCCCTTAGTTATCAGGGGATAAAATAACATGAGTTCTTGGTCTAGTAACTGAATCTATGCCAGCACTTGGGAATCAGATCCACTGGACAGAAATTGTAAAATTAACACTAAGCTTTATCGAAAGTACCAAATAGACAGACACAGATAAACATCTATTTAATTGATTCACACGTGGCCAGATAATTTCTTTTGTTAATCCTAATATAATTTGCTCAACAGAAGAATCAAACTCCTTCGTTTACAATCTTAAGGTAACAGTTACATCTTTATGCCGGAAAGTAATTTTCTTCCCTGTATGTTCTTTGTCCACTTTTCTCACCCCATTATAATACTGAAATTCACCATCTTCTATCCCAATTAATTAAAAGAAAGCAGCAAAAAATGGGAATATCCCTGCAACCATTTTCTGGTAGTGGATAGCAGAAAACACCAAGATTCCTCTTTCCCACCCCAAAGGATAGTTAAAAGTACACCGTCAGGTAGTGGAGTAATATTTTCTACTATATGATTTATATAATAGGTGTAGTAGTGATAGATGAGTGAAACGAAGATGTAACTGAACATATAAAAAGTAAAACTTTGAGCTATTTATTAGAGCACATCACAACATGGATGCTCAGATTAATAACAGATACCCCCCTCTGCCCTGTAAACACTATTATCATTTGGGAAATAAAACAGGTTTTTTCTTTGATTACCATTTTGTCAAACTCTTTTCAAATATTATCATTATACGAGTAATTTTCAAATATGTACATTCAAATATAACTTTTCTTTTGAAGTACTCTGGCAGTCCGTAGTGAATGGAAAAAATAAAGAGAAGATTGAGGAGTATTAAAAGAGACTAGTAGAAGAAGTAGAATGACCTGAGAGCCCAAGATGACAGCGCCTTGTTCAAGGAAGAGGGTGAAATTGCTAGTGACATTGAAACTTCCCGTAAGCCAGCTGCCTCTGGGAACAACCAGCTGGGACCCACCACTGTCCGTAAAACGCGCCATAAATTCCATGGCCCGTTGAAATGCCTCCGTGTTTGAGGTTTTGCCATCCCCAATCCCGCCGAAATCCCTGATCGACTTCACTACTTTCCTTGCTGGCACCTGCTTGAAGAAGCCAGAGCAGCTGCTGCTTATCTGAGGGCCAGGCCGAGAGCCCGAGATTAGTCCAAAATCCAAGGGGATCAACAGGCTGATTGAATATTCCCTGTTGATCTGTAGGAGGCTAATTAGAGCGATGACTGTGAATAGAAGCAGCACAGATACCCATGAAGGCCTTCTTAAGTTTCCCTTGATTCTGTTGATCAATATCTGGTTTTGTCCTTCCATACTTTCTCTGCATGTAGACACAATCTATGTCTACATGCAGAGAAAAAGAAAAAAAAACTCTCCTATCACAAACAGAGAGACAGATTCCTACTAGGTTTCTTTGATTTGAATCAACAAACTGGGCTATTCATTCATGCATGAAAAACTTGTAGAGAATAGGGGGGTTCGAGGGTGGTTGGGGTTTTGTCTTTGACTTTGTCTTATTGATGAAATTTTAGAGTATAGTTTGGAGGATGGTGGCATTTCGCCCAAAGTGCGTAATACTATGCTCCCTTGCTTATCTCATAAAATTTTCAAGTACATCAAAAGAAAAAGAAACACTAACAAAAATTTCTTCGATCACCAGTTATCTAAATGATAGTCAAAGCAATTGGTCACGAATTCCTAAATTAGTTATTGAATTGTTGCCTTCAATTCCATTGCTATCTTCCTCACACTTTTGAATGGGATAAGTAGCAAGAATGAGAGATCGATCCCACTATACACATCCTGAAGAGAAATTCAAAACTCAAAGGGTAAACTACTGAAATAATGTACCACAGATACTAATTAAGATAGAAAGAAAAAACACCCCGAAAATCACCACGAAAGTCACCATAAGAGCTCGAGATAAGTATAATAAGAACAGGAAGCAATGCATCTTAAAATTTTCACATGATGAAAAAAGATCCAAATAAAACACGATATTCTCACAAATATGAAAAAGGAACGACAAATGCTTACACCTGTAACTACTCTTCAACTTTTTGATTCCAGAAGATCATTACGAAAATGTATGAAAATCTCAAACGGAACACAAAACTCCCGACTCTGTATGATGGATGCTTCCTCTATCGATTCACATGCCTTTCAATATCGACTTCTTAACATAAATTTAGTCTAAGAAATACCTTAAATGTAACAAAGAAAGATGCAGCAACTGGAACTCAGAAAAGATGTCTCATAGGAAGTTGCATCTTTGATACAACTACACTTTCAATAAAGTTTCCTTCGTGTAACTCACAAAAGGTGCAAAAAATAATGCAGCCGTTGTTTACCTTCGAGCAGCAATAATATTTATCGGGTCATAAAGCACAACCTTTTTTCATCAGAAGAGGAAATTTAATGTTTGCTCACGTATTAACTCTCTAACATACTATAAAACAAAATCATAAATTAGAAATTTCAACAAATTCACCTTGCAAACCAACAATGATTGCTCATGTATTAGCACGTTAAAATATAAAACATAAACCTAAAGTAGAAATTTAAAAGAACGGACCTCTACAAAACTACAAACACGACATCACTGGTTTTTCCTTTTGTTTGGTGTAAAGGAAGGCTTCCCACAGTCTAATATCTTGTAGAGCTCATTAAATACAACCTATACCAATGAAAGAGTAGCAAGAAATGAAATAAAAGCAAAACATCAAAGCAAGTGAATTTCAATTGGGCACGAAGGATACCAATTAAGCGCCATCTTTTTTTAAGTGGATAAATGGCCAATTAGACATCATAAAAATGATAAAAATAAAGATAAGAGATGACACGACAGATTCTCCATAAGTTCATTTGCATAGTCCTTTTTTTTTTTTTGGTAAAAGAGAATCTTATAAAAGATGGTTACCAAGGAAGTGCATGATCAAGAAACATCCTGGTAAGCAAAAAGTTAGAAGGATCTACAGATAGAGAGAAGTAACCACATCAATCAGTAAAGATAAACTAGCCGAATATTCATAAGATCTTTGGCCCCTGCTGTATATGGACGACTTTTTATCCAAGAAAAAGGACTCATCTGAAACCGCCAAAAATTTTCAACCGGCAGGCCAAGATCTTCTAAACATGTTTTCCCTAAATTACATGTCCATTCACATTCTAAGTGACGAAACAAACACAAATATCAGACCTCCATAATAACTCATAGGCTCTCTAGAAAATACTAAGAGTCTTGATCCTGTCACGACTTGCTCAAAAGTGCCAATCGGTCCTAATTGCTTTGGATATCTTCATTTTGGAGAAAAGAATCAAAATAAGTGGAGTTGTATTTAAACGCTCTTGAACTAAGGCAACAACACAAAATTATTTTTCTGGAATTCAACTTTCAAAGGCCCTTTTTCCTGTACTAAAAAAGAATGCTATAGTTTTGACATTTGAAAAAGAATTACCATAGCACAATTCAAGCTCTTAACATCCCTCTTGACTCTTATCACCAGGGGCGCAAGCAGGATTTTTCATAAGCGGTGTCAATATTCATAGAAGAGCGGAGAATAAATAACATTAATTGCTCCCACTGTCTCAAATTATCAAGCGTGATTTCTAACAATAGTTGTTTCAAATTATTTGTCATTTTAGAAGTTCAAGACTAAATTAATTATTTTTTTCTTGTTCTACCCTTAATGTTAAATTGTTCTTGAAGACTACAAATACCTCAATTATGAATAAATATTAAATGAAGAGATATTATACCTTAAGAGATAAATAAGGGTAAACAGTAAAAAATCGCTCCTATTTAATATTTTCTTAAGGGGCATGTAAAAGAGAAACACGACAGATAATTTGAGACGGAGGGAGTATCACATTACCTAACAAGAAATAGCCTTACCATTGGTTTTGTTGAGTTTTAAGTTAGAGGAGGTCGTGAGTTCAATTCTACCTATACAAAATTTTTGACAATAGAGACTCTCTCAAATATTTGCCAAAAAAATGATCTGGTTGAGGTCCGAACCTCTTAGAGCAAAATTAGGAACTTAACCGGTGTGCTATATGTCAAGTGGTGTCATTTCCTTTATCTTATTATTTCCGTACCATATTACTGCATACATCTCGTATAATTTTCCGTCGAAGCGGTGTCACGTGACACTGCTTCGTTCCACGTGCATCCGCTCCTACTTATCATGCATCCATTACAAATTATTCTCAGAGGCGGAGTCAGAATTTTAACTTTGAGTGCTGAATTTTAGAACAAAGATTTCAAGTGCTAATAACTGCATTCTAAATTTAATATTATACATATTTAATAAATTGCTTAACACAAAATGTACCATTTGAGCAAAAGCTAATGGGTTCTGCCGAATCCGTAGCCAGCTTCTAGCCCCCCGCCCCCCGGTATGTTGTTACTTACAAAATAAACACAAATTCTAAAGAAGAGATATTTATAAAATCACAAAACAAAATTGACTAAATTCAGTGATAAGAACGTGAAACAATGAGCAAATAGTATCCATTACCTGGCGATATCGCAGAAGAAAAACCTGAACTTGGAGCAGAGCAACAACTGGAGACATAAAAACGAAGATTCAAATTGAATTATAATCGGACAAAAAGAGAGAATGTTAAACTAGAAATTAACACCAACAATAATACTCCCAATTATATATTATATAATAAAGAGAAATTTACCACTTTTGAAGATCGTTTTCGTTCTTAAAACAAAACATCAAAAGAGAAGAAAAGAAAGGAATTTTTTTCAACTAATGGATTTCCGCCTGGCACAGATTATTGATGACCTGATTTAGGATCCGAAAAGGACGGAGAAAAATGAGTGAAAGAAGATGAAGAAAGGAAGACAACTTTAGTGTTTTCTTTTAACACGACACATAAACGTCTTCTGAGATTTGTTTATCTGAACCAAACGAATCCTTAAAGTTTTTATTTTTTTAAATTTTTTTATAACGGAACTGATGAATTAATAATTTTAAAATGCCAACAAAAATAGGAAACGTGGCACCTTACTTTTCTATTACCCGTAATTATATAGTAGATACAACGCGTTACTCTGCCTCCGTATGGCTATTCTTTTAGCAATAGATTTTATTTATGATATGAAATATTATTACAGTTAATAATATTGATATTGAAAAGATAATATTTTAGTATTATGAAGATGAAATTAATTATTTTATTTCATTTGTATTGGAAAAATTATAGTCTAACTTTTTGGTGTACATATCTATGAAAAATTGATATTAATAGCTGAATTAAGGGTGAAAATTATTTACATCCTCCAAGTTTACTCTAAAAATCAAACTCATCCTTCAACTTTGAACAATTTCATCCTTTCATTCTATGCAATGTGTATCTTACCCTTGACATTTCAACTCTTCATATATGTAAACCTTTTTTAAATTATTTAGATATTTTCTATTCAGGTATTTATTCATAAATTAAAAATATTATATTTTATTATATAATTTAATCTAAATTTACTAACTTTATAAATAAAATAATTTGTTGTTGTTGTTGTTGTTGTTGTTATTATTATTATTATTATTATTATTATTATTATATTGTATATTAAAACTCATATAATGTATGTCGGTGTGTGTGTGAGATTTTAAGTTTCACTATTTTTATTATTCTTAATGTGTATATAAATTTTTTGAGTTTTGATTGTTATTACTAGATTTTTCTAAATTATAATTAAATTTCATGTAAAGTGTAAATAAATAATATTTGTAAATTTATTATAAAATTTACCTCTATTTTATGCCTATTATTTTTTTATTACCTACATTATAAAATTTATAATTTTTACTCTCTTTTATTCTCAATTTTATAAATAGATTGAGTTTTGATTGCTATTAATAAAATTACTGCTACGAGTATATTATTTATTTAATTTTTTATTTTATCTAATTTATTTCACTATTGAACATCATTAATTTCTATGCTTGACTACTACTTTTCTCTCTTTTTGGTTTCGAAAAAGTTTTTTTAATTTGTCTATAAGCAAGTGATAATATAAATTAAAAATAAAAAAAATCATTATATTAAAGAATAAAAATAAGAGATAAAAACTGTAGAGGGTAAAATAGCATTTTAAGAAGTCACTTTTGATATGAGAGTAGAATGATAATTGTTCAAAGTTGAAGGAAAAATTTGATTTTAAAGCAAACTTGAGGAACGTAAACGATTTTCACCCCCCGACGTAATATACACCATAAAATTCTACTTATACTAATTTTATTTATTGCAATTGTTAAATCAAATTATGCCGATATATATTGCTTGTACATTTTCGGTTCGCTCGTTTCTTGATTGGTTGCAAATCACTTGCTTGGCGCGACTTGACTTGATTTTTGGTATTTCTCTTTTGCAAATAACGTGCCTTGGATTATATATTCGTATTCAATTTGCAATATTCTCATGCAAACAACATCCTGCGCCGCTTTACCTAGTGGCAGAAACAAAATTTTTATATAGGGATTTAAAAAATAAATAAAGTAAACTTACGAAGAAATTAAGATGATTCAACAATTAATATATATAATAAAAAAAAATTAATTTTATGCACACAATGTAATTTTTTAGCGAAAGGAATTCAGATCTACTCCGTCCATGGCTGTAGCTCCATTCAAATGCTTGTTTTTCATCGAGATTCTCATTGCATTTGATGATCTTGTACAGGGGCGAACACACATGGTAATAAGCGGTGTCATCTGACAATACTTTGCTGGCAAAAAATATTAAATATTTATACGAATACTCTACAAAAATAAAGTAATATATAACTAATGACACCCCTTCCTTGCAAAGAGTGCTTCTTGGTCTACTGGTCAAGCTCATATTTTAGCTTGTAAAGGTCGTAGGTTTGAGGCTCGGTAATTTTGTTAAGAAAATGAGGCTAGGAAAAATTGAACCTACATTTCCCCGTATTCAACTACACTACTGAGCCAATATTTTTTGACTTGTGGAAAAATGATACTAAAGTTTGCTTATTTATTTTTTAATTTACGTAAACACGAAATAAAAAATTCTGCATACGCCCATCGTCTTGCTTTGAAGAATTTCTTTCTCCAGCTAGAGTATCACATGCTCGACATATATACAAAAGTTGAGCATTCGAACTTTATTCTTATTGTCTAACTTTAAATATCACATGCCCATGCTCCAAACTCTCACTTGTCAATACCATAATAGTATTTAATTTTTTCGTCTCTTCCTCACATTCATTAGTCGTCGTACAAACACCCCTTGCTTCAGCTTCCCTTCGGCAATGACTCGTCCGATTTGTATTTTTGTGTTGTATGCATCGATTTGGAATGTAATTTATAAGCTCTTTCTTTTCCATTATAAAACCATTAAGATCCATTTTAGGATTTCCACTGCTTCAAATCAAAACAAACAGACGACAACTACGTACTGAAGAATATACGATCAAAAGCAACAATTTACAAAAGAGTAGAACTTGTGGAAATTGTTCTTTGAAATGATCAAAGAGAAAGTCATGTGTTGGTAGATAAATTAAGTACTGGTTGAATTTAACTTCATATATTAGTGGGGAACATAACCTTCATCTGCAACTTGAACCTTAGAACATGTTTGGAAAGCCACTAAAAAAATGAGATTTGAATGTAATTAGGTGATTACACAATTTGATATATTTATCTAATTACATGGTCAGCATGGAATTGGGTTTAATTGAAAGAGTGTAATTATATTCTTCAATTCTCAAGGGATGTGAAAATTGGTGGTAATTACAAGATAATGTAACTTTTCTAAACCTTTTTTTTAATTTTTTTTTCTCAACAACAACAAACCCAGTATAATCCCACAAGTGCGGTATGGAGAGTACAGTAGCAAGTTAGCAACAACAAGATATTAAGAAACAAGCATAATGAACAACATGTACTTGTAGAGAATTACCAATAATAGAATGCAAGGGTAACTATTAATCCTACTGGAACGGGGAAGACACACATACGTCTACCCACTAACATTCTACCCTAATTCTCGACCTTCACACCTTTCTATCAAGGGGCATGTTCTCAGTGAGCTGGAGCAACCCCAAATCTTGCCTAATCACCGCTCCTCAGTACTTCTTTGGCCTACCTTTACCTCTCTTCAGACCCACCAAGTCCAACCACTTGCACCTCCTCCTGAGGCATCTGTGCTTCTCCTCTTCACATGCCCAAACCATCTTAACCTCGCTTCCCACATCTTGTCTTATATCGAGGCTACTCCAACCCTGTCCCGGATATATTCATCTAATCTTATTAATCCCGGTATGCCCACACATCTATCTCAACATCTCCATTTCTGCTACTTTCATCTTCTGGACATGTAAATTCTTGATCGGCTAACAGTCTGCTCCATACAACATGGTTGGTCTAACAACTACTCTGTAAAACTTACCCTTAAGCTTAGGTGGTATATTCTTATCCTATAGAACACCAAATGTGAGTCTCTATTTCACTTATCCCGCTCCAATATGATGTGTGACATCCTCATTAATCTACCCATTTTCATGAATAATAGACTCAAGGTACTTAAAACTATCATTCTTAGGGATGATTTGTGTATCAAGCCTGAAATTATAGGGAGGTAGGGTGAATTATCGATTTTTCTTCTTTGTATTCTAAGTAGTTGGCTAGTTTACCAATTGGTCGACTAGAGATAAAAACAGAATAATAATAAGATAGAAATAAAGTGCAGGAATTAAAGATACCAGAATATTTATACTGGTTCAGATTCAATGTGAATCCTACGTCTAGTCCCCTTGGGTTGCAAGGGTTCTCTCTTTCAGTATTTGAAGTTCTCGATTACAATATGGTTGATTTAGCTTTACACCAACAACTTAGTCACTTCTCTCTTCTTGTTACAATACCTCACAAGTGTTTATCTCTTTTTCTTCTCTCACTAATTACACAGATGATCTAAAGAGAACTACAATGCTTGTTTGGAGTAGAACAAAAGAAGTGATAGTGGTTCGTTCAAAGTATGTCTGCTTCAAGTCTGGAACAGATGTATATATACTTCGTGAAACCTTCTTGACTCTTGATTGATGTGAATCTTGAGATATTACAAACTCAAGGGAGTTGATCCTTGAAAGGAATCATAAATTGATTCTTTCCAAGAATAAGGTGAAGTTTCCGTTGATCTTCCTTGACTTAAGACCTTGATAGGTTTTTCTTCCGCTAGGCAAATCTTTCCGTTACTTGAGTAATCAACGATGGATCCCTTGATTCCGGGCTTTAACAATATCTAGTGCAGAGCTTCACAATCTCATTCTCCTTTGATTTGGGACCTTCCTATAATATCTTGCATCTCATCTATCAAATTATTGATTGATTCTTCTTCCGAATCTCCATTGCATCTTCCTTTTTTTCTCTCTAATAATTGATACTTTTCCTTTCCTTTCCTTCTAGAGTTTCCATCATTCTCCTTCCTTACTTGTATTGGTTCCCCAAGTACACGCAAGTATACGTGGTCGTCAAGTAATAAAGTGACTCAAAAGTCGAATGTCGAACCCACAGAGACTTAGATATTTTTAACTAAGAAAGCTAAAATCAATTAACTGTCCAAGATATTTAAGAGTGATATTTTTTATTAATCTACTATTGCAGAAATTAAACAAGTAACAACTAAATTTCAGGGTTGTGGTTGATTTATCAATCCTATTATGTTCAATAATCACACTCGTTAATCCAGATTATCTATGGTTGCTAATTAACCGGATTGTTTATATGAATAGCATGTTCCCACAATACTACTCTCCTGCCCATAATATATCAATCCTATATTCCTATGATATTGAGTCTATCATGAACGAATATAATATAATATTTAATTAAGCAAGATTGTTAGGTATATTCCTATCCTAATCGCGAAATCGTTTCCCAAGTCACGGGTTCATAAACGAGTTCTCTCTAATTCTACTCTAATCTAAACACGGCTTTCCCAAGCATAACATAGATAGTAGGGTGAATTGGTAGCTACAACAATTCACAAGTGAAAACTAGAATTAAAAAAACAACCACAAGATGATAATCCGAATAAATGAAGATGTAATTAATAAACGTTAATAATCATATCAACCACAATCCTAGAACGTAGAGTGCTTAGCTACTCATGTTTGTAATAACAATTTCCAAGTATTTTGCATAAACAAATTACAAAGAAAAGATAAAGGGATGAATAACTCTATGATTTTTTCCTCCAAAAGTTGTCCACGTGATGTTCTTGCCTCCGGTCGCAAAACTCCTCTAAAAATGATGTTTAATGACTATCTATATGTGTAGGGAAAAAGTCTAGACGAAATAACCAAGTACAAAATAAAAAAGGAGACAAAATAGACTTAAAACTCGGACCATGCGTCACCACGCGTGAAGCACCTCGCGTCAACCCTTGCCTTGCGAGCTCAAAAGCACGCTATGAGTCTCGTGCCGCCTGCTCTTTCGTGAGTAGTGAACCTCACGTCGCCTGGGATGTTGTTTCACTTTTGAGTTTCTTCAGGTCTACTTTCCAAGCATAAGTTTCCATTTCACGTTTTTTTGTCTTCTTTTCCTTAGTTTTCTATTTTTTGCTTGTTTCATTTTGTCTCTAAATCATTGTTCCATATAGCATTATAATGCTTCTAATCAATAAACGATCATGGTCCATTCTTGTAGTGTATAAAATACATATAAAATCTCTACTTTGTTTCCAATTTCGTCTTCAACTTAACTACACATAAAATAGACTCAATTAATCACAAATATAGTATAGTTTAGCATTAAAGCCCCAAAATGTAAGATAAGTAATGCACTAAAAATATATAATTATAGCCAAACATCACTACCCCATACTTAAACATTGCTCGTCCTCGAGTAATCAAACTACACTTTATTTAGACACGACCGCTTTAAACAATTCTCCTGACTCATCACACCAAGAATCTTTAAAATAGACTAAGCACAAGATTGTAACATCTTCACCTCAAGATTTTGACTCACAAGTACCATGTACTATTTACAACTCACGCACTTACTCTAACATAGAGGTCAATGACATTACCTTTCCTCCATGAATCAAGTGCTCTCACAACAAAAGAGGGTAGTTCCACACACAATAAAATTTTAAGAACAATTAGGAACTCAAGATATAAAGAATTCACTCACTCTCAAAAATAACATTCATATTCTACAAAAGATGCACCATAGGCTTGCCCGTTGTGTACTACTCTACTAATCGAGCTCATTTAGCCTACAATCAAGTAGGACTTTAATTGGATATAAGAGTGATTACACCTCCCTAATCACTTTAATACATATTCTTTAACATTCAAACCCCATACTTATGTCAAACCATAACTCCACCTTCACATTAATGTCTATTAACTCCATACTTCTTTACGCACAATTGCATCAAGGGTCACCACTATTAAGGAATATTTTTCACCGCAATACAACTTTATTTTTTCTTTTTCCAATTCAAGTGGATCTTATTTTTTTTTAAAATAGTGCACCTTTCTCCTTATTTCATTAGTTTCACTCAAAAACCAAATCAACCACCCTACACTTTAACTTTTACAAGGTTCATAACAATTCAAGTGCTCATGAGAGGTGAAAAGGTTCAAATAGACGGTTAATTCAAATAAATGGGTAAGGCTTGTAATGTGGTTGCCAAAGAAACAGGATTACAGGTCCAACGGGGTTAACTACGATACATAACAATTAGGCGGGTAAAATATATATATATTTGGCTCAACAAAGAAATACCTATATCACTTCCAAACTGAACAAAACTACTATTTCACTTTGCAAACACACGGGGCAAGTTCTAGACATCAAATGCAATGCACAAAATAACACACAAATCTCTCACACACATGACACATAAGTCACTCAGGATTGGACTCATCAAGACACTCTAGTCAAAGCAGTTAAGCAAAGTTAAGATCATACAATTTAAGGTACTTATACAAGAGTCAAAACTGAGCCTAAGCGTCACAACCAAAATACTCACTATTCTCAAGGCATAACAAAGTCAAGAGATATTGCTACAATTCAATTCATTTCATAGTGTCTCCTACTCCTAAAAAAATAAAATTACCTACACCCGGTTCAAATAAAACCCTTAAAAAAGAACCCCGACACAAAGAAAAATCAAAGGAGAATTACTACACTATCTACAAAGAAAATCCTTTTGTCATTTTCTCTTTAGACTTAACTCCCTCAAGAAAACAGTCTAGGAAATCCATCATCGGGAAGAGTCTAATTTTTCTACTTTTTTTATTTCTGTTTTTTTTCTAGCTACTAAAATACTACACAACTACAATAACAAAAATAAGAAGTTAACATTTTTCTACATCCTACTACTAATTATCTAGATAATTCTCCCACCCCACACTTAAAAGAGTGCAGTGTCCCCAATGCATAAATAAAGCAAAACAAGAACGAGGGTGGACAAGAAACTCCCTGAAAGGCCAAAGGCCGAAGCAATAGCAGCTTACGAGGTACTTAGACTTCCCCCATGCATGGTCTTTTGTGTGGGAACCCCACACGTAGTTCTCACCATCTAGCTTGCTTTTGCGTTCTTCCAATGTCTTTGCCTCCTATGCTAATAATCCTACAAAACAAAAACAAAACTACAACACTACAAAGATAGAAAAAGAAAATAAACAAAAATAAATGAAAGCAGTAAAGATGGGTTGCCTCCTAACAAGCGCCTGATTTAATGTCGCCATACGACACTGTTACTCTGCTCAGGCTGGGTGCTTTCTCTTCTTCTTTCTCCCATTAAGTCTAGCATTTTTGCACGCTCTCAGAAGTTCTCCTCTTTCCTCTCTAGCTCTTTTCTTAATCGTCCTTACACACTCAACTTGCAACACCACATCCTCCAACTCAGTTGTCCCATTCGAATCAATACGATTCACATAAGGACTCTGCTCTATCCCCTTCAGTTCTACCACATTAATCATGCACAAGTCCTCATAATGCTTAGGGATCTTAAGTGCCTTGTACACATTAAAAGTGATTTCCTCATCGTCAACTCTCATCTTCAACTTCCCTTCCCTAACATCAATAATCGCTCCACCAGTAGCTAACAATGGTCGCCCCAAAATAATGGGTACTTCCTCATCTGCCTCGTAATCAAGAACAATAAAATCAGTAGGAAGAATGAACTTTTCCACTCGAACTAACACATCCTCAATAATTCCATCTAGCATAACTAGTGACCTATCTGCTACAAAGTGATTGTAGTAGGTCTAAGCATCCCTAATCATAGTTGCTTGAACAAACGAGGATGACATCAAATTTATACTAGCCCCTAAATCACACAGGGCTCTACCAACTTCTTGTTTTCCGAGAGAGAGGAATTGTGGAACACCTAGGATCCTTCAACTTAGGAGAAAGTTTACTCTGAACTCTAGCACCTCACTCTTCAGTAAGTGCAACTGTTTCAAACTCTGTATGTCTTCTCTTGTTTGACACAATATCCCTGAGATAACTTGTGTACTTGGGCACTTCCTGCAATATTTTCACCAAAGGCAAATTCACACGCACTTGGCTCAAAATATCTAAGAATTTCTTGTACATAGAATCATCTTTTTGCTTTTGCAGTCTTTGTGGAAACAGAGGTGGTGGCTGATCGGTTCCAACCTTACACCACTATATAGTAGCGAGGAGTGGTCGATGCAGTTTTACCTGATGAGGTGGGGATCGATTTCCACAGGGAGTTAATTTAGTTTGGAGTTGGGTATCTAACTAATCTAGATGTGCGTGTTATTTCTAATTGCACTTCCAAGAATTATTGTGATTGATTTCTATTATACTTTTATACTATTAAATGCTAAGAGTAATCTAAGTACAATATTTTTGTGAAAGTTTTCAAGTGTTAAAAGGAACTAGAGAAGTGACTTCCACCTAGGTGAGTATCTAATGGGTATCAGGAATCTAGGACAACCTTGTTATGATTGGGGTCGTGATATAACCATCACACAAAAGTGCTCACTCTATACCTCTCGGTAGTTTGAGTGACTTTGCCCGATTTGGCTTTCTCAAGCCCAAATGGGTATTCATGCAATGCAAGTGAAATTGGCTCAAGTCGGGTATTACTATCTCTAGGTTTAACACTTTAAAATTGGGCTATCAATCTCTTAAATTCACCCCAATTCCTTGTTATCCTAATTTTCCTAGACTTGGTCCCTCTTTCTCCAGAAGAGCCTAAGTCACAAAGGCATGAATCAGTGTTTGCAACTACTAATTCTACAATTAAAGCATGAATTAGGCTAAATATCACTAACCCATAAATAATTAAGCCCGAAAATTCAAGACCCATTAAATACCCACACTAGGATTGGGTCACAACCCTATCTATAAGGTCCATCTACTCATAATAACAGTAGAAATCAAAGATAAAGATGAAATATAAGCCATAATATTAAAGTACAAGATGAAAATCTAAATTTTGAAGGTAAATCTACTCTAAAATTGCCCAAAATGGGAACACCAGCGATTTCACGTACTCAACTAAACAAAACTTGACCTAAAATATTCAAAAAGGTCTATTTATACTAAGTTGAAATTTTCGGACAAAAATTCCTCTACGGAGGATTCGCGGACGCGTAATTCTGACAGCATATGCGCTTGGGCTTTTGCGGCCTCACAATAGTAAGCGTGGTCCGCGTTTATTTCAATTTTGGGCTTGGGTTGGGCTTAGTTTTGCGGATCGCATAATATTGATCGCGTCCGCATGAGCTTCCTTCGTAGCCGCGTAATTTGGACGTGGACCACGTTCTTCATTTAAGCCTGAGTTGTAAGGCCTCTGAACCTTGAACAACGCTCTCAGCAGAATTATCATCGTGGCCGCGCCAGAGATTTCGCGGCCGTACTTTTCCATCGCGGTTAGCATTGATTCTTGTGCTAAAAAACAGCCTCTTTGAATGTCACTCTCGCGGGCCGCGTATTTGTGGCCGCCTCAGCATTAGCCCTTACGCGACCGTGCTTTTCTGCCGCTCTCAGCGCTTTTGTTCCTAGCCTTGTATTGGTGCAAGTTTGACTCCTTCATGAGTTGATTATGACTTCTTTGCCTCATTTTGAACAAACCATGCAAACAAGCATATTAAGTTAGTTTTCAGGAATACCTTTACGCATTTTTAACCCAAAACCTAAGTAAAAGATAGAAAATAATAGGCTAAAATCCCTACTTATCAACTCCCCCAAACTTAAGCTTTTGCTTTTCCTCAAGCAAACAAGGTAATTCCCACCTCCGCAAGAAAAAAAGAAAAGTTTCAGTAGTTCTAAGGTGACTTCATCAAGCATCAATTGGGACTAACAATTACCCTCAACACAAATGCATTATCAACAACATCATGTTACGACCTTTTGAGTTCTGTAGCTCTAGCGTGACACCAGAGCATCAAGAGTTGACTCAATTCATCAAGGAGGTTCTCTCTCTCACATAGTTTCTCTCAATTCATCAAGAGTTTTCAAATTTCAAATGGTACTAAGGAGAGCCTACAATCACTTCTCAAGTTGAGCTACACTTAGGATTGAGCCTAGACAAACATTCAGGCAAGTTATAGACTTATTGACACGGGACGTGGGCTTGCAATTCAATACCTCACCTCTCAAGCTACCAGATTATTAAAGAGAATAGAGTCGAGGGCGCACAACAACCCTAGCTAAGATTGAAGATCATAAATGGATCACAAAAATCACTTGATGATAGTTTTAGTCAACTCAAGAGTCTAAAGGTCATAACTAGAACTATTCTTGTCAACCAACTTGTCTCTAACCATGAGGTCGAAGGTAAATGCGTTAGTACCAAGTGAAGCCTACTCGAGACAATTTTATTCATTACTACTATATATCAAAACAAAAAGAAAAACAGACTTAATCCCTTAAAAAGGTTGTCACTCCATCCATCATTGGGAAGAGCCACCCGGTTCACACAATATCCACCTTTGGAAAGAACCATGACATTAAGAAAACGAAAGGCTTATTGATCACGCAAAAATGTAAAAAGAAGCTACAAACTCAAAAAGAAGCTACTAAAGGAAGTAAGAAGCTAAGCTATTAAGGAAAATTACAAAAGAAGTTATAAAGTAAACTACTGTCACGACCCCAGTTCGCCCTCCATGAACATGTCGTGATGGCACATAGTCCCTATGACTAGGTAAGCCTAACAATACGGAAAAACAACATAACTTGCGGAATAATTAAGTAAAAACTGAACAATCTAAAAGAAAGATTGTATATAAATGCCGTTCGGCATATACAATTCAAAATAATAATGCGGAAGTCTACAATAACACCCCAAAACCTGGAAACTCACGGGAAAACACAGGCTAACAGAAATATACTACACTGCTCTAACTCAAGAATATCTAAACAACTGAAAGGAAGGAAAAGCTTTCCACTAAAGCTGGAATAAGATAGAGACTCATGGTCTGCTGACGTGGCAGATGTACCTCGAAGTCTCTGCTAGATCTCTCAACCTCGGGGATAGTGCGCCTGGGTGGAGGTACCTGGATCTGCACATGAAAAACATGCGCAGAAGGGGCATGAGTACACCACAACGGTACTCAGTAAGTGCCAAGCCTAACCTCGGTCGGGTAGTGACGAGGAAGGTCAAGGCCCTACTGAGGTTAAATAATATAATAGAAATTTACAGTAAGAAAACAAACAGTAATAATGAGTACAACAGTGAAATAAAGGTCAACAAGGCAATAACAAAACACAAGAACAGAGTAAACACGGAATATGAACAACTCAATAACAATGGTAACAATGAGGATCTCCCAGGATACCGTCCTGTAATCCTTTTCTCAACTGCCTAGTGGATCTCCCAGGATACCGTCCCGTAGTCCCAAAGTTAATATGCAGGGGGATGTCCCGGGATATCGTACTGTAGTCCCAAAGTAAATATGCAGGGGGATCTCCCGGGATACCGTCCCGTAGTCCCAAAATAAATATGCAGGGGGATCTCCCGGGATACCGTCCCGTAGTCCCAAAGTAAATATGCAGACACAACAAGAAGACATTCAGAATTAGAGTGCAAGAATACAAGGCAACAAGTAATTCTAGCCTAACATGCTTCACGTAGTACAATTAAAGCAACTTAAGTAAATAGACAATTTAGGGCAACTAGGCATGATTTTCTAAGCTAACATAGACTATAATTGCAAATAGAATAAAACAGGTAAGAAAGAAACTCAGTCTAAATATCTAAAGTAAAACCGGATATTCAACAATTAGCACAAGTACGCGCTCGTCACCTCACGTACAAGGCATTCAATTACCAAATATCACATCCTAAGGGGAAAAGTCCCCCACACAAGGTTAGACAAGCCACTTACCTCGAACCGGCTCAAAATCAACTCGAAACCACACGTTTGCCACGAGTATCCGACTCCAAATGGCCCAAATCTATTTAAATAAATTTCATATCATAAATAACATCTCAAGCAACCGATTCTACTATTTAATTCAAAGTTACGGCGCGAAATTAGGTAAAATGACCAAAACATCTCTCAGGCCAGCATCTCGGATTCGGATAAGTTTTACATTTTCAGGACCCTCGTACTCTCACGAGTCCAGCCATATAAAAATCTCTCTAATCGGAGGTCAATCACCCACTCAAACCCCAATTTTGGAAAAAACTAAGTTCTACCCAATTTCACCCATGGAAATCTTTGATTTTAAGTTGAAAACATGTTAAATGATGTTAATGATTAAAAGAATTGAGTAAAAACCAACTTACAAATGATTTGGAAGGAGTCTTGTTCTTGGAAAAATGCCCTAAGGGTGTTTTAGTTTGAGAAAATATGAAAATGGAGTCAAAAATTCGATTTAAGTGCATTGCAGGCCACTGGTTGGCTTGGGAATTGCGAACTGTGGTTCGCAATTGTGAACCCTCCAAAAATTCTCAACCTTCGCATTTGCGATCCATATGTCGCATTTGCGACCTCAGGCAGAAGAGGGAAGTTCGCATTTGCGATGGCAGACGTCGCATTTGCGACCACCCTTCGCATTTGTGAACCTCTTCGTCGCATTTGCGATCAGGCTTGCCTAGACCCACCTTCACATTTGCGATGTTGGCTTCGCAAATGCGAAGCCTGCAGATTCAGCTACACCAGCAAATTCCAAGGTTCAAAATGCATTCGTGGCCTAGCCAAAACTCACCCGAGCCCTCGGGGCTCCAAACCAAATATACACACTACCTCAAAAACATCCTATGAACTTATCCGTGCGATCAAATCGCCAAAAAAACATCATATTCATCGAATTAAGCCTCAAAATCCATAAATTCTATCAAATTTCATAAAATATCAAATTTTCCATTTTAAGTCCGAAACACGTCAAACGAGATCCGTTTTCAACCAAACTTTACAGAAAGTACTTAAACCATATATAAGACCTGTACCGGGCGCCGGAACCAAAATACGGGCCCAATACCATCACTTTCTAATCAGATTTCATTTTTAATTTCCTTAAATATTTCCAGAAAACAATTTTACTCAAAAAATCATTTCTCGGGCTTGGGACCTCGGAATTCGATTCCGGGCATACGCCCAAGTCCTATATTTTCCTACAGACCCTCCGGGATTGTCAAATCACGATTCCGGGTCCGTTTATCCAAAATGATGACCGAAGTTAAATTTATTCATTTTAATATCAAAACTTAGAAATTTTCACAAAATTTCATATTTAAGCTTTCCGGCTACACGCCTGGACTGTGCACGCAAATCGAGGAAACCCTAAATGAGGTTTTCAAGGCCTCGGAAGCACGTAATGGGTAAGAAAACAGGTGATGACCCTTTGGGTCGTCACAACCATTGAGAGTAAAATGAATATATACAATAAGGGAGTGAAACGAATATATACAAAATGGGGATGAATATATACNCCCCCCCCCCCCCAAAAAAAAATTTTAGCATTGTCCTCAATGCTAAAAGCAAAAATAAGATCAGGGAAGGGATAGGGAGTAAAGAAAACTCCTTATATGGTCTCTGTCTGCATGGGGTCAGGCACACTAGCTGGGTCCTCGGGCTGTGTAGGCTCATCAACTCCATCAATATCCTCCAACTATATCTCCAAGTCCTCAGACTGGGGCACCACAAATCCTATGACCGGCTCTCTGTCAGCCCCCTGCTCTGATGCTTGTGCTGTTTGTGCTGCAGGGGAAGTATCCTACACAAGTAGGTCCAGAGTAATATCTCCGGCAGAATTGAGCTTCTCCACCTCCTTCTTCAGCTGCCCTACTGACTCCTTGGAGGCTTGAGTCTTCTTCAACCTTTTGACCTGCTTCCCCAGGTCCTTGATCACCTTCCCATGCATAGCCAGTGTCTCGAAGATTTTCTTTTGATTGTCCAGGATCTGCTTCAAGAGATCCTCCACTGATAGAGGTAGCTAAATCTGTGCTGGAGTTGCCTGTACTGCGACCACACTGGATAAGGCAAATAACTATGATATAGCTTCCTGCATCTAGTTGTTGATGCTGGATAGAGTCTGATTAACCCGCAGTGTAGTCTAAGGGTAAGATGTGGAGGAAGGAACAGATAATGGGGCAGAGGCAGATGGACGATGGCCCGGATGGTGGAGGTGGCATAGCAGTAGAAGAACCTTCAACAGTGGAAGGCTCGAACCCAGTGGTCACTACCCTTGGCTCTTCAGACTAGCCAGTGGAGGTAGTGGATTTTCCTTTGGACTTGGGGTTGTCTGCTCCCTGAAGGTTACCAAGAGAAGGGCCTTTTCGGCTTCATCTTTTTTGTCAAAATCCCTCCCTTCTACTGCTTGGTCCTCTAAATACATGGTGAGGAAGTTGGGATAGAGGTATGATATTTCGTCCTTCCCGATAGATTTGGTGATGATTGTGGCCATGAGATAACCCACATTTATCGGGTACCCCGCCATGATAGAAGCCACAATGATTGCCTGGGAGACTAGGATATCACTGTCATGCTAGGATGGGTCTAGTCAGCTGCAATCAAAGGTGCACCACCCTTTTTCTTCATAGCTCAGAGTGTTTCTAACAATTTGGACCCCAGGTGTAAGCCAAACCAGTGTTGTTCCTGGGATGGCATCACCTCTGAAAGCCACGGACGTGCTGCCTCATCTAGTGCCACTTTCTACAGGTATAGGGATTCGTCCACCTCATCGAACCCGACATATATGTTAAGTCTCTTTCCATCAAACCATATATTCTTGTTCCTTACCTTAGTCACATAGGTTCCTTTTTTTGATGTGGGAAACATTGGCGTAGAATTCTTTGACTAGGTACTCATTTTTCTCCAGCAGCTTGCCAGTGAAGAATTTCCACCCCATTCTTTCATCAAATTGCTTCTTCACATTGGGATTGTGGGGTAGAAGATCTCTTTCTATGAACAGCCTCTCGAGGGTAAGCGAACTTTGTGTCCACCTTTCCTGGAACTTGTGGTAGGCTTTCTCACTGACAAACCTATCTTGCCATACTGTGGGCTTTCTTGATCTAACCAAACCCCCCACCTGGGTATTACCTCCTCTCCCGTCATCCGGGACATCTTACTCATCAAGATTTATAGGAGCAACTGTTGTTGAGGCCAGAGTTGCAGCAGGCGGAGCAGATGGTGCTGAAGTCTCACTACCTCTTTCTGAGCCATCAAACGACTCAGACAAGGATGTAGATTCATTGACGAGGCGATAGGGTTGTGATTGGGCCTCTTGTTGAGGTTGTGCAGCTTCTCCTTCAGAAATCTCCCGGGATGAGAGGTACTCACTAGTATCAGATGAGTCGGGAGTGGGCGGACTAAGGGTTTGCTTCTTGCCAATTACCCTTTTAGGTGCTAAGGGTGCAGTCTATTTCCCTCTGCCCCGGCCTCAGGAGGATTCTTCCTTCCCTTGTGATTTTTCAGAACCCCCATGAGATCGCACCATTATCTGCATACACAATTAGTGAAAGATCATTAGCATTATGGTTCAATGTATCATTAAAGAAATGTAGTTGAAATGCAATAGTGCTTCCCAAAACAGTGCATCGCGGACCGTAAAAAAATGGGCGTGGCTGCAGAAGGGACATCGCAGACCGAGAAAAAAGAGCGTGGATGTGAAAGGGTTGGAATCAGACTACCAACTCTCTGAAGATGGACTTCTGCGGACCGCGAAATAATGGGCACGATCACGAATGAAGAAACACGGACCGCGTAAAAGTGAACGCGACCGTAGAACCAATTGGTAAACTCTCTGAAGCTCATGAACGCGGACTGCGAAACTATGGACGCAACCGCGTAAAGTCAACCACTGACCGCAGAAAAACCACCGTGGCCGCGAACTTAAAAACATACTCAATTCTCACAAAATCATGAACGCGGACCGCGTAAAAAGGACCGTGTATAAATTTAAGGAATTACCCCGCTCGCGGATCATACATGCAACACGGTCAAATATAAATTTAAGGAACTACCCCGCTCACGGACAATTTCCAACTTCGTTCAAAAAGTCGATAAAATCACCATTGGGCCCACGTTCCCGGAATCCGAAAATTTTGAAGATAAACTTTACCCATAACCCCACGAACTCAAATATATAATTTATTTCCAATTCCATGCCCAAATTCGTGGTCAAAATCTAAAAATACCATTTTTCTAGGTTTTTCTTCAAAATCCCAATTTTCTACAAATTTTCATGTTTAAATCCATATATATTACTTGTATTTATCTCATAACTAGAAGAAATCACTTACCTCTTGATGATGATGGAACCCCTTCTCAAAATGCTCTCGAAAATCGCCTAAGAACAAGTGGGAAATGAGGGAAATGGGCTAAGTATCGGAATAAAAAGCCCTTGGCTCCAGTCGCAGATGTCGCATTTGCGACACTTGGCTCGCAAATGCGATGGTCACATTTGCGACAAAAGCATCACAAATGCGAAGCCAACCTGCCATTGTCATGGCTGCATTTTTCGACCAGGATCTTCGCAAATGCGAAGAGGACAGTCATCACAAATGCGATAAATACTTCGCATATGCAATCTTTCCCTCAGCAACCCCATGTTCGCAAATGCGAACCTTACCTTCACAAATTCTATGGTCGCATTTACGACCAATACATCGCAAATGCGATCACACCAAAACCAACAACCCAATTTCTACACCAAACACTCTGAAGCTACTCCGAAACTCACTCGAACCCCCGGGGCTCCAAACCAAACACCCTCATAAGTCTAAAAACATAACACGAACTTGATCGGGACTCAAATCACATCAAACAACATCAAAATCATGAATCGTACCCCAATTCAAGCTTAATGAACTTTAGAACTTCAAACTTCTACATTCGATGCCGAAACCTATCAAATCACGTCCGATTGACCTCAAATTTTGCACACAAGTCACATTCGACATTATTGACTTACTCCAACTCCCGCAATCGGAATCCCATCCCGATATCAAAAGGTCCACTCCCGGTCAAACTTCTCAAAAACTTTCAAATTTCTAACTTCCGCCAAATGACCCTGAAATGACCTACGGACTTCAAATCTGATTCCTCGCGCGCTCCTTATACCAGAATCACCATACAGAGCTATTCCCAGACTCGTAATCCCAATGGCACATAAATAACCTTGAAATGTACCTCAACCCAGACTTATGATATACTTCCAAAATGCTAACTTCCACGATAGGCGCCGAAACACTCCCGGGTCATCCAAAACCCAATCCGAACATACGCCCAAGTCTAAAATCATCATACGAATCTGTTGGAACCTTCAAATCTTGATTCCGAGGCCGTTTACTTAAAATTCACACTTTAGTCAATTCCACCAACTTAAGACTTCCTAAATTACAATTCTCTTTCCAAATCAACTTCGAACTTCCCGAAATTCAATTCCGACCATGCGTACTAGTCATAATACCAGAAGTGAAGCTGCTCAAGGCCTCAAACTGTCAAACGACGCGCTAGAGCTCAAAATGACCGGCCGAGTCGTTATATTAGACTTAAGTTTGGACCGCACATGCGATGGTTTTTATGTAGGTGCGGCGTTGCAGATGTCACAAACGGCCCATAGATGCGGTTTAACTGGGCAGAAAAGGGAATTTTCGTGTGTTTTGATTCTTTTTTCTAATTTGGGATTTTGGGATCTCGACTTGAGGAAAAATATCGAGTGTTGTTCAAAGAAATTGTTGGGGTAAGGATTCTTGACTCGTTTTTGATTAATTTTCATGAATCTACTGTTAATTACATCTTCTAATTAGTGTTTTGAAGTTTGAAATTGGAGAAAAGGTGTAGAACTTCCTAGACTATGTTTTTGGGTTTTGAAAGGCAAAATGAGGTCAGATTTGGATAATATTTGTATGGTTGGAATCGACATCAAATGGGTGTTTGAATTTTACAATTTTGGTCGGGTTTCGAGTTGTGGGCCCGGGTCGACTTTTTAGGGCGATTTTTTCAATTCTTTGCTAAGAACATAATTTCATTATTTAAATTAGCTTCCTATAGTTATATTTATAGTATGATATTGTTTTTGGCTAGATTCGAGCTGTTCAGAGTCAAAAAATTGAGGGAAAGGCCTTTGTGTTGATTGATTTAGCCAGGTTTGAGGTAAGTGACTTGTCTAACCTCGTGTGGTGTGATGATTGTGAAATGTGAAAGCCGTGTGTGCGAGGTGACAAGTGTGTACACGGATTTTTTCTATGTAGTTTCCTTTCATTCTTTAATTGAGTTACTTTACTATGATATAAACATCATGTTTTATCCAATTTCACATGTCTACTTGTTGTATCTCTTATTTTCAAATTGCATTACATGTTTAACTGAATTGCTTGTTTTCTTTTATTCCGTATTCATTATTTAATTGTTGAACCTTTACTTGAAATTGCTGTTCTTGGAATATTTTGCTGTTGAGTTTGGTAGTGAGTTGCAAAGGCCATGGTTTCTATTGAGGCAAATTGTAAGTTGAGAAATATTATTTTTATTGAGTTGTTATGTTTTGGCATTAGTGTTATTGTTGAATGGATTGTTTGGTTGTTTGCATGAGGTTTCTGCCATGCTGTTGTTACTATTTACACGAGGTTTCTATCGTGCCATTGTTACTATTGATACACATGTAGTGCTATAAAGTCTAGGTGTTGAAAAACATGCGGTGAGATAAGGTGGGCTTGATATGCGTGGCTAGTAGGGGAACTACTAGAAGCCATGCTGTGTGATAAGGTGCGCTAAAACGCGGGGTGCTATTTCGGGAAAATAATTTTCAAAACTATATGTAAAGGCTCCTGCGGTAATATAATGAAGATTGTGCGTTGCTTTTATGATTTGGGACTACGAGGTGGTACCTCGGTAAGGGCCCTTGTAGAGCTTTCTTTACTTGTTGTATTTGTTTATTTGCCGTTTCCTTAACATGTAAAACTCCTTGTTTTCCTTTCGTGTTGTATTAGCTTCCTTGCTTCCGTGGTGTTAACTTTCTGTAAATTCTTTATTGTTTCACTTCTTTGTCATTATCATTGTATCATTATATCTTTTGTCGTGTTTCTTATTATCTCCAGGAGGGCTTTGACCTGACCTCGTCACTACTCTACCGAGTTAGGCTTGGCATTTATTGGGTATCGTTGTGGTGTACTCATACTACGCTTCTACACATATTTTTGTGCAGATTCATGTACATCTTATCTGTCCCAACACTAGCGCGCTGAGCTTGCTATTGGAGACTTCAAGGTACACTTACCCACGTCCGCAGGCCTCGGAATCTCCTTCTATCATGTTCTTCCATATTTATTTATACTTTTATAAACAATTATATATAGGATTGTCCAGCACTATATCTCAAGCTTGTGGGTTATATTTCACCAGGTTTTGGGGAGTTGTACACATTGTGTTTATAGATTCCATTTATGAAATTGTTGGCTTTTGAGATTCTAAGTTTTATTTAATGATTTCTGCATATTATTAGGCTTACCTAGTCTTAGAGATTAGGTGCCATCACGACATTCTACGGAGGGAATTTGGGGTCGTGACATGTCTGTAACATCTTGGGAAGAACTACAATTTTCTTTTGAATTTAGTGAAGATTTGTAACGACCCGATCAGTTGTTTTGAGCTCTAGCGCATCGTTCGACAGTTTGAGGACTTGGGTGTCTTTACTTCAAGTATTACGACTTGTCTATGAACTCGAAATTGAACTTCGGGAAGTTCAAAGTTAATTTGGAAAGAAATTCTCATTTCGGAAGCTTTAAGTCGGAAGAATTGACTAAGGTTCAACATTTGAGTAAACGACCTCAGAATTGGGATTTAAAAAATCCAATAGGTTTGTATGATGATTTCGAACTTGGGCGTATGTCCGGATCGGGTTTTTGGGTGACCCTGGAGCATTTCGGTGCATATTATGGAAAGTTAGCGTGTTGGGAGAATTTTATAAGTTTGGGTTGAAGTGTATTTCAATATTATCAATGTCCATTTGAGATTCTGAGAGTGGAAATATCTCCGTATGGTGATTCTGTTCTTAGGAGCGCATTCGGATGTGGATTTGGAGGTCCGTAGGTCTTTTCAGGTTCATTTGGTGAAAGTTGGAAATTTGAGGGTTTTTGGGAAGTTTGATGGGGAGTGGATTTTTTGATATCAGGTTCGGATTCCAATCCCTGGAGTTGGAGTAGGTCTGTAATGTCAAATGTGACTTGTGTACAAAATTTGAGGTCAATCGAATGTGAATTGATAGGACTCGAATGTGCGGGAGTGTTTTTAGAAGTTTTGTGTTTCATGATTGATTTCATGCATTTTGGAGTCCAATTTATTCTTTTAGATGTTATATCGATGTTTCGATAGCGCGAGCGAGTTAGTATGATGTTTTTAGACGGGTGTGGATGTTTGGTGTGGAGCCCCGAGGGCGCGGATGAGTTTTCAAGCGCGTTCGAAGTGGTGAAGAACTTCAGTTTTGCTGGTTTCTGGTCTGGGTTGCAGGTTTCGTAAATGTGAGGATTTATTCCCATTTGCGAGGAAGGGTTCGCATTTGCAAAGATGGGAAGAATACTGAGGGGTTCGCATTTGCGAATCTGTCCTCTTTGCATTTGCAAAGACTTTGGTCGCAAATGCAGCCTTGGCAGGGGTGGATCTACTTCACATTTGTGATGCTTTTGTCTCAATTGCGGCCATCGCATTTGCGAACAAGATGAATGCGACATCTGCGACTGGTGCTAGGGATTTTTATTTCAGGACTTAGCTCATTTCCTCATCTCCCACTTGGACTTAGGCGATTTCTTAGATCATTTGCGGGGTGATTCCATCAACGTCATGAGGTAAGTGATTTATACTAGTTGTGAGTTAAATACAAGGGTTATATACAGATTTATACATGAAAATTTGTAGAAATTTGTGATTTTGAAGAAAAACCTAGAAATTGTATTTTTGGATTTTGACCACGAATTTGGGCATGGAATTGAGAATAAATTATATATTTGAGTTCATAATGTTATGGGTAACAATTATCTTCGAAATTTTTTGGAATCCAGGGATGTGGGCCTGAGAGTGACTTTATCGATTTTTCAAGTGGAGTTGGAAAATTGTTATGAATTGGATTATAATGAGTATTAGAGTAAACATTTATGGATTTGCACATTGATTGACTAGTTTTGGAGTGATGGGTATCAGTTTGAGTTGTTGGAAAAGCTTTGGAGCCGGTTATGAAACTTCGGAGCAAGGTAAGTCTCTTTTCTAACCTTGTACGAGGGAATTAACCCCATAGATGAATTGATTTAATATGTGCTTCCATTTGTGGGGGTTGCGTATGCACGAGGTGATGAGATTCCGTACATAGCTACTAACTATGTTTATGTCTGGGTAGTCTAGGACCCAAATCATGTTATACTTGCAGTGTTTTCACCCTACTTGTTCATTTGCTTGCTTAACCATGTTGGAACTTGATGAAGGAATTGTAAAAGGTTTTAATTCATTCACTTGAGTTTTGGACGGGTCACTTGGCCGTTAATGAAAATTGGTATTTCTTTGAACATTGGCCTCTGAAAAATCTTAAATCGGTTGTTTTAATGTATTTTCTTTTCTTGTGGAGGGGGCCGAATGCCTCGGTAGCAGATAGATGTATATATGGTTCGTGATGTTCGACCCTCGACAATGCACAATTTATATATTTATATGTTGGAACGGGCCGTATGACCTCGGCATAATTCATGCATAAAAATTCTTGGAGTTCAATTATAATTGATATTGTTTCATTGGCTCGAAAGGTTAATTTGTTAAATAATGAAAATTAAATTTGGATTTACTTTTAGTGAAACAATTATTTATTTATTTCTTGTTATTGAGTTTTCAACTATGTTTATATAATCCATGCTTAATTATAATTTCGGTACTTTATTGTTAGCCATATTAAGTGTCGAATCTGGCCCCTCGTCACTACTTCTTCGAGGTTATATTAGATACTTACTGGGTACGCGTTGATTTACATACTCAAGCTACACTTGCTGCACATTTTGTGCAGGTACATATATGTCTGTTGGTCTTATGGGCGCAGAGGCGCAGCTATTACAAGGACTTAGGGAGCTGCATCCCATGTTACGAGTCCGCAACACACAGAGTCTCCATCAGAGTTGTTTACATTTTTCTGTCTAATTTGTATTCTAGACAGATGTTGTATGTTATCATATTTTCTAGTTAATGCCCATGCACTTGTGACACCAGATTTTGGGGGATTCCTACGGGTTGTTCACCATTGTAGTTCGTGTAAATATTATCATCCACTATGTAAATTCTATTTTATTCTATTTAATTAATGAAAATTATGATTTTAAAAAACTAAAATGAGTAATTAAGTTAATCATTCACCGTTGGCTTGCCTGACGGCGGTGTTAGGCGCCGTCACGACCTTTAATGGATTTTGGGTCGTGACAAGATTATTATAAAACTAACCAATAAAGGGCTTCATTATACCTGTCAATTATACAACTAACCAATAAGATAGATACTAATAAAGCAAACCACATCCACCGTGGATTTCAGCCTTGCAATTAAGAAAATTCAAATGATATATACCAATGCTACAATCAGTCATCACAAGTGACAACAATAATACAAGAGGTGCAAGATGTTGGAGCAATAAAAGTCTGCAAAAACTAACAAAATGACAATGTTTTAAGTCCTCCTGATCCAAGGGACCTCTAAACATTTTAACATATATGTTAAGATATTTATGTATTCAAACCTGCAGTCGCGCTCAACCCCTCATATGCAATAACACACACAGTAACACAATATTAGTTCTTTTCAGCAAGCCTCCTCACAAAACAAAATTCATTTCCATATACAAATAGTAGAGATCAAAATAGATGCAACTAATTGTCACGACCCAATTTACCCTCCGAAAGGTATCGTGACGACACCTAGTCTCTACGAATAGGTAAGCCTAATTTTACGAATAAAACTTAATTAAAAACACCTTCAATAAAGAAATTAAGGACATAATCTGAATATTCATAACGATGCCACTCGACATGTACCAAATATTTATCCCAAAGACCCGGAATGTCACCAATAATCACAAGCCTCTAATAACTACTATAGCTTTAACAAGTCTAAAAAGTACATAAGAAAACTCTAAGTGATAGAATGGAAGGGGACTCTAAGGATTCTGTGGACGCGGCAGAAATACCTTGTTGTCTCCTAGAATCAGCAGCAAAACTATCCACGAGGCTGATAGCTCGTACTTGTATCTGCACACAATAATATGTGCAGGAAAGGGCATGAGTACACCATATTTGGTACCCAGTAAGTGCCAAGCCTAACCCCGGTCAAATAGTGATGAGGTCAGGTTACGACCCTACTGGAATCAATATAAAACAATTTAAAACAGTAAAAGAGATCAGTATATTCTACAGTAACCAGTTTAAGAAAATATTTGAAAAACCTTAACAGTAAAAGGGAGCCCTCGGCCCAGAACAAAGTAAACACAAGGTGGAAACTCCTAGGATACCGCCCCGTAGTTCCAGATGAATATGCAGTACAGGGGGATCTCCCGGAATATGTCCGTAGTCCCAAAATAAATATGCAGTGCTGGGGGATCTCACAAAATACGTCCGTAGTCTCAATTTAAATATGCAGTACACGGGGATCTCCCGGAATACGTCCGTAGTCCCAACATAAATATGCAGTGCTGGGGGATCTCCTGGAATACGTCCGTAGTCCCAATTTAAATAAGCGATGCAAGATAAATGACATATATAACATCAATTTATACAGTTCATCTAATCACAAGTAAAGGAAAACGGTAATCTAGCTAAGCATGGCACACGGAGTATAAGGTAGACAATTAGACACGTAAGCATGCTTTCCTAATCTAAGCTAAACAATTAAATACATTAATGCAAAATAATAGGAGAAGGAACAATTTATCATTTAAGAAGGAAAAATGGGATTTTAGCAATAACAACTCGTGTACATACTCGTCACCTCACGTACACAGCCCCCACACAACAAATATTATCAAAACAACCTAAGGGGAAGTCCCAAACACAGGGTTAGGCAAGCCACTTACCTCAACCACTCAAATCAACTTGAAATATGCTCTTGCCACGAGTATCCAACTCCGAATGACCCGAATCTATTCAAATAAATTTCATAATATAAATATAACTGTAAGTAACTAGCTCAACTAATCAATTCGAAGCTAAAACGTGAAATTAGGAAATTGCCCCAAAAAGTCCTCCGGGCCCACGTCTCGAAATCGGGTAAAATTTACAATTTAGGAACACCCGTTCACTCACGAGTACACTCAACCAAAAATCATCAAAATCCGACGTCAAAATCTCACTCAAAACTCGGATTCTCAATTGGGGAATTTTTCTCCCATTTTCAAACCTTTACCCTCAAATTCCTTAAATTAGAAGAGGAAAACAACAATAGATTATAGTATTAATTAGAGTTAGAATTCGTTACCCAATGATTTTCCTTCAAAATCCCTCGAAATATCGTCTCCCACCGAGCTCTAAATCGATTTTTAGTGTTATGAAATTTCAAACCCTCGAATTTCTATATCTTCCCAGCTATTTTCGCATCTGCGGTCGATGGGGCCGCACCTGCGACTTGGGCTCCGCATCTGCAAAATTTCATTAATTTCCCAGGTTTCGCACCTGCGCTCCCTTCTTCATAGATGCGATTTCGCTTATGCGGTTCTTGAGCCGCATCTGCGGCCACTAGCCCTCATGCCCGAAACTGCACCTGCGACTTCTCTCTTCGGTTTTGCGGGTTCGCATTTGCAGGTGCGAAAACACCGGAAACAGCCCACATCACAATTTGCCTAATTCCCATTTTCTTCCCGTTAAGCATCCGAAACACACCCGAGGCCCATGAGACCTCAACCAAAGCTACCAATCAGTCCTATAACCTCATTTGAACTTAGTAGAGCCTTCTAACCACATCACATAACACCAAAAACAAGAATTAAACATGAAATCAAGCCTAAGAACTTAGTATTTTTTTCAAAATCCACAAACGATGCCGAAACACGTATAGTCTGAATGACCTCAAATTTGACACACCGGTCAAAAATGACACTACGAGCCTATAACCACTTTTGGAATTCCATTCTGAGCCTGACATCAAAATTTCCCTTATCGGCCGAAATCGTCGAAAATCTAACTTTCGCCAATTCAAGCCTAAATCTACTACAAACCTCCGAAACACATTCCAGACGCGCTCCTAACCCCAAAATCACTTAATGGAGCTAACAGAGTCGACAAAATTCCATTCCAGATCCGTCTTCACAAAGTTCCAACTACGGTCCAATTTTTAAGGCTTAAACTTACAATTAGGGACTAAGTGTCCCAAAACTCTTAGAATTCCATAACTAATCACTACGGCAAGTCCCAATAGCAGAAATAAACGTGGGGAAAGCAGTTATTAGGGGATCGGGGCTCTAACTCTCAAAACGACCGACTGGTTCATTATATTCTCCCTCTCTTAGAACAATCGTTCGTCCTTGTACGAGCATAAAGACATACCTAAAGCTATGAAAAGATGAGGGTACTGGCTGCGCATATCCTGCTCAGTCTCCCAAGTCGCCTCCTCGATCGGCTGACCCCTCCACTGAACCTTTACTGATGCAATATTATTTAACCTAAATTTTCTGACCTGCCTATCCAAAATGGCTACTGGCTCCTCAACATAAGGTAGATCCTTGTCCAACTGGACTGAGCTGAAATCCAACACATAAGCCGGATCACCGTGATACTTCCGGAGCATAGAAACGTGGAATACCGAATGAACTCCTGCTAAGGCAAGCTCATAAGCAACCTCCCCAACGCACCGCAATATCTCAAAAGGACCATTGAACCTCGGACTCAGCTAACCCTTCTTCCCGAACCTCATGACGCCCTTCATAGGTGATATCCTAAGCAAAACCTAATCATCTGTCATAAATGCCAAATCACGAACCTTCCGGTCCGTATAACTCTTCTGCCTGGACTGGGATGTGCGAAGTCTCTCTTGAATCACCTTTACCTTATCCAGGGCATCTTGGACCAAGTCTGTACCCAATAATGGGGCCTCGCTCGGCTCAAACCCTCCCACTAAGGACCGGCACCACCTATCGTACAAAGCCTCATACGGTGCTATCTGAATGCTGGACTGGGTAATTGTTATTATAAGCAAACTCTGCAAGTGGCAAGTATTGGTGCCACGACCCTCTACACTCGGACTGTCCGTCCGTCTGAGGGTGAAAGGCTTTGCTCAGCTCCACCCTAGTACCCAACTCCTGCTGAATGACTCTCCAGAACCGTGATGTGAATTGTGTACCTCTGTATGAAATGATAGATACTGGAATACCGTGAAGGCGGACAATCTCCCTGATATAAATCTCAGCCAACCGCTCTGAGGAGTATGTAGTCAATACTGGAATGAAATGGGCTGAGTTTGTCAGCCGATCCACGATCACCCAAATAGCATCAAACTTTCTAAAAGTCCGAGGAAGTCCAACCACAAAGTCTATGGTGCACTTCCACTCTGGGAGCTTAATCTGCTGAAGTAATCCTCCTGGTCTCTGATGTTCATATTTAACTTGCTGACAGTTGAGACACTTGGCTACAAATTCAACTATATTCTTTTTCATCCTCCTCCACCAATAGTGCTGTCTCAGGTCCTTGTACATCTTCGCGGCACCCAAATGAATAGAGTACCGCGAGCTATGGGCCTCTTCCAGAATCAACTCCCGAAGCCCATCCACATTAGGCACACAAATCCGACCCTGCATCCTCGTCACGCCATCATCACCTATAGTCACATCCCTGACATCACCTCGTCGGACCCTATCCTGAAGAACCAGAAGGTGGGGATCATCATACTGACACTCTCTGATGCGATCATAAAGAGAAGACCGAGAAACCACACAATCTAATACCTGGAAAGGCTCTGAAAGATCTAATCTCACGAGCTGACTGGCTAAGGCCTGAACATCCAAGGCTAAGGTCCTCTCAACTGCCGGAAGATATGCCAAAATCCCCGAACTCTCCACCCGGTGACTCAAGGCGTCAGCCACTACATTGGCCTTCCCGGGTGGTATAATATAGTGATGTCATAGTCTTTTAGTAACTCCAACCACCTCCACTGACGTAGATTAAGGTCTTTCTACCTGAACAAGTGCTGAAGACTCCGGTGATCAGTGCAAATCTCACAGGGAACACCGTACAAATAATGACGCCAGATCTTCAGGGCGTGAATAATAGCTGCTAGCTAGAGGTCATGAACCGGATAATTCTTCTCATACACCTTCAACTATCTAGACGCGTAGGCAATCACCCTACCATCCTGCATCAATACCGCTCCAAGGCCAATCCTCGAGGCATCACCATAGACAGTGTAGGACCCCGAACCTGTAGGCAATACTAATACTAGGGTTGTAGTCAAAGTTGTCTTGAGCTTTTGGAAGCTCTCCTCACACTCCTCGGTCCATCTGAACGGAGCACCCTTCTGGGTCAGTCTGGTCATAGGTGCTGTAATAGATGAAAATCCCTCTACAAAGTGATGGTAGTACCCCTCCAAACCAAGGAAACTACGGATCTCCATAGCTGATGACGGCCTAGGACAACTCTGCACCGCCTCCACCTTCTTCGGATCTACCTTGATCACATCACAAGACACTATGTGGCCCAAGAACGCCACTGAATCAAGCCAGAATTCACACTTAGAAAATTTTGCATACAATATCTTCTCCCTCAAAGTCCGAAGCACGATTCTCAAGTGCTGCTCATGATCCTCTCGAGATCGGGAATAACTAGGATGTCGTCAATAAACACAATGACAAAGGAATCAAGATAAGACCAGAATACACTGTGCATCAAATACATAAAGGCTGTTGGGGCGTTGGTCAGCCCAAATGACATGACAAGAAACTCATAGTGACCATATCTGGTCCTGAAGGCAGTCTTCGGGATGTCCGGCTCCCGAATCTTCAACTGATGACAGCCAAAACGTAAGTCAATCTTTGAAAATACCCTGACACCCTGTAACTGGTCAAATATATCATGGATGCGAGGCAGGGATACATGTTCTTCACTGTGACCTTGTTCAGCTGCCGATAATCAATACACATATGCATAGAACCATCCTTCTTATCCACAAATAAGACCGGAGCACCCCAGGGTGATACACTGGGCCTAATGAAACCCTTATCAAGCAACTCCTGCAATTGTTCCTTCAACTCCTTCACCTCAGGAGGAGCCATATGATAGGGAGGAATAGAAATAGGTTGAGTGCCCAGCAACAAATCAATGCCGAAGTCAATATCTCTATTAGACGGCATACTCGGAAGATCAGCTGGAAATACATCAGGGAAGTCCCTCACTACTGGGACTGACTCAACTGTAGGTGTATCAACATTAACATCTCTCACATAGGCCAAAAATACATCACACCCTTTCTCAACCATCCGCTGAGCTTTAAGAAAAGAAATGACCCTGCGGGGAGTATACTCTAAGGTACCTCTCCACTCAAATCTCGGTAAGCCTGACATAGAGCGTCACAGTCTTACCGTGACAATCAAGAATAGCATAATGGGGTTGTCCATGCCCAATATAACATCGAACTCAACCTACTGAGTAATAACAAATCGGCTCTGGTCTCAAAACCACTAAGAGCAATCAAACACGATCGATATACACAGTCCACAACAAGAGAATCTCCCACAGGAGTAGATACATAAATAGGGGAACTCAAAGAATCCCGAGATATCCCCAAATGTGAAGCAAAATAAGAAGACACATATGAATACATAGAGCCTGAGTCAAATAATACTGTCGCATCCCTATGATAGACATGGAAGATACCTTTGAAAACTAAATCTGAAGCGACAACCTCTGAACGGGCTGGAAGAGCATAGTACCTAGCCTGGCCTCCCCCTCTAGGGCGACCTCGCCTCCTCGACCTCCACCTCAAGCTGACTGAGGAGGTGGAGTGGCAATTGGGGCTGGAAGAATAGCCAGAGGACCTGGTGGATCACATGGACTAAGTCTGTGAAGATGCACCCCTCCTAGCTCTGGGGAAAGCTCTAACCATGTGACGAGTGTCACCACACTCAAAACAACCCTTCGGAGGACGCTGTGGCTAAGACTGACTCGGAACTGGCCTGCTAGACTGGCCGGTAATAGCACATTGGACAAGAGGCATACTAGATACTAGCGGTGCATAATAGGGCTCCTGAGGTCTAGGAGCTGGAATACCACTGGCTGCTAGAAGAGCTGAATGAATAGGGAGACTCACAAAACCCCTACCATAGCGTGCTGCTGGTGCACGATCTCCTAAGTAATGACCAGTCTCTCGAGACCTCTTGGACTTTCTCTCCTCTATATCCCAAGCAAACATTCCCTCTACCCTCCTAGCAATACTCACTGCCTACTGATAAGTAATATCCATCTCCAACTCTCTGGCCATACTGGTCCGAATACTGGGGTGGAGTCCCTCGATGAAGCGAAGAACCATCTCCCTGATCGTGGCAAACAAAGTCGGTGCATGACGAGCTAACTCACTAAAATGGGATGCATACTCTGACACAGTCATACCACCCTGGCACAGCTGCTCAAACTCTGCATGCCAAGAATCCATGAGGCTTTGGGGGACATACTCTCGTAGAAACATCTCTGAAAACTGAGTCCAAGTAAGTGAAGCTGCCTTGTCCTGACTACTCAGCTCGTAGGAACGCCACCACTATATGCCGCTCCCTCAGTTGGAAAGCGGTAAAAGAAACTCCACTCGTCTCCACAATGCCCATAGTGAATGGAATATGATGACACTTCTTAAGAAAACCCAAAGCATCATCTGAAGATAGTCCGCTGAAAGTAGGTGGGTGGTACTTCTTGTACCTCTCAAGTCTGAGCTGCTCTGCCTCAGAAACAGCTACCATGGTCTCATGCTGAACCGAAGCCACTGGGGGCATAGGAATATACTCTGGGGCCTGATCAACCTGGGCCCTATGCTCAGGAGTGCGGGCTGTAGAAGTCTATGCCCCTCCCCCTGCCTAGGATGTAGCTGGAGCTATCAGAAGTAGTCCATCCTGAGCTAGAGTGTTGAACATGCTCATGAACTGAGCTAAAGTCTCTTGGAGGGCTGGAGCAGCAATAGGAATCTCTGGTGCCGGCCCTCCAGCTGGAGCTGCTGGGAGCTCCTCTGACGCAGCTCTCACAGGTGCTCGGGCTGCACCGTGTGGTCGTCCTTACCCCGACCCCGACCTCTGGCGGCTCTGGCAGGGGATCGGGTGCCTGATCATTGGTCATCCCAGTACGGGTCCTCACCATCTGTGAGAAAAAATAGAATAGAATTTTAAAATTTTGATGTCAATAACTCGCCCGACAAGGAAATCAAAGAAATATGATTGTTCTTAACCGTTATATAGTCTCCCAAAGATAGATATGAGCGTCTCCGTACCGATCCGTGAGACTCTACTAAATCGGCTTGTGACTTGTGACTCCTATGAACCTAGACACTCTGATACCAACTTGTCACGACCCAATTTACCCTTCGACAAGTATCGTGATGGCACCTAGTAGAGACTAGGTAACCCTAAACTTAATTAAAAACACAATAAATAAAGAAATTAAGGACATAATTTGATATTCGTAACGTTGCCACTCGGCATGTACCAAATATTTATCCCAAACACCCAGAATGTCACCAATAATCACAAGTCTCTAATAACTACTATAGCTTTAACAAGTTTGGAAAGTACATAAGAAAAATTCTAAGCGATAGAATGGAAGGGGACTTTGAGGATCTGCGAACGCGGCAGAAATACCTTGTAGTCTCCTAGAATCAGCATCAAAACTATCCACGAGGCTGATAGCTTGTACCTGGATCTGCACACGAAAACATGTGCAGGAAAGGGCATGAGTACTCCACATTTAGTACTCAGTAAGTGCCAAGCCTAACCACGATCAAGTAGTGATGAGGTCAGGTTAAGACCCTACTAGAATCAATATAAAACAATTTAAAACAGTAAAAGAGATAAATTATTCTATAGTAACCAGTTTAAGAAAATATTCAAAAAGACTTAACAGTAAAAGGGAGCCCTCGGCTCAGAACAAAGTAAACACAAGGTGGAAACTCTCGGGATACCGTCCCGTAGTTCCAGATGAATATGCGGTACAGGGGGATCTCCCGGAATACGTCCGTAGTCCCAAAATAAATATGCAGTGCTGGATGATCTCCCGGAATATGTCCGTAGTCCCAATTTAAATATGCAGTATAGGAGGATCCCCCGGAATACGTTCGTAGACCCAAAACAAATATGCAGTGCTGGGGGATCTCCCGGAATACGTCCGTAGTCCCAATTTAGATATGCGATGCAAGATAAATGACAGATATAACATCAATTTATACAGTTCATATAATCAAGGTAAGGGAAAGTGGTAATCTATCTAAACATGGCACACTGAGTATCAAGTAGAAAATTAGACACGTAAGCATGCTTTCCTAATCTAAGCTAAACAATTTAACACATTAATGCAAATTAATAAGAAAAGGAACAATTTATGGTTTAAGAAGGAAAAATGGGATTTTAGCAATAGCGGACCGTGTACGTACTCGTCACCTCATGTACACAGTGCCTACACAACAAATATTATCAAAACAACCTAAGGGGAAGTCCCCAACACAGGGTTAGGCAAGTCACTTACCTCAACCGCTCAAATCAACTTGAAATCACGCTCTTTCCATGAGTATCCAATTCCGAATGGACCGAATCTATTAAAATAAATTGCATAATGTAAATATAGCTATAAGTAACTAGCTCAACTAATCAATTCGAAGCTAAAATGCGAGATTAGGAAAATCGCCCCAAAAAGTCCCCCAGGCCCACGTCTCGGAATCGGGTAAAATTTACAATTTATAAACACCCATTCATTCACGAGTACACTCAACCAAAAATCATCAAACTCCAACGTCAAAATCTCACTCAAAACTCTGATCCTCAATTGGGGAATTTTTCTCCCATTTTCAAACCTTTACCCTCAAATTCCTTAAATTAGAAGAGAAAAACAACAATAGATTATAGTATTATGACCAACTTAGAGTTAGAATTCATTAACCAATGATTTTCCTTCAAAATCCCTCGAAAAATCATCTCCCACCAAGCTCTAAATCAATTTTTAGTGTTATGAAATTTCAGACCCTCGAATTTCTATATCTACCCAGCAATTTCTGCATTTGCGGTCAGTGGGGCCACATCTGCGGTCCCTTACCTGCAACTTGGGCTCCGCATCTGCGGAATTTCATTAATTCCCCAGGTTTTGCACTTGTGCTCCCTTTTTCGCAGATGCGGATCCGCATACGTGGTTCTTGAGACGCATTTGTAGCCACTGGCCCTTATGCCCAAAACCACACCCTGCGACCTCTCTCTTCGCTTCTACGGGGCCAAACCTGCGGTCCAACATCCGCAGGTGCGAAAACACCTGAAACAACCCACATCAGATTTTGCCTAAGTCCTATTTTCTTCCCGTGGAGCATCTGAAACACACTCGAGGCCTCCGGGACCTCAACCAAAACTACCAAACCCAGTCCTATAACCTTATTATAACTTATTCGAGCCTTCAAACCACATCACATAACACCAAGAACAAGAATTAAACATGAATTCAAACCTAATAACTTAGCATTTTTTTCAAAATCCACAAACGATGTCGAAACACGTCAAACCTAGTCTCAATGACCTAAAATTTGACATACGGGTCACAAATGACACTATGATCCTACAACCACTTCTGGAATTCCATTCCAAGCTCAATATAAATATTTCCCCTATCGACCGATATCGCCGAAAATCTAACTTTTGCCAATTCAAGCCTAAATCTACGACAAACATCCAAAATACATTCTGGACACGCTCCTAGCCCCAAAACCACTCAACAGAGTTAATTGAGTCAGCGAAATTCCATTCCGGATATGTCTTCACACAGTCCTGACTACGGTCCAATTGTTAAGGTTTAAACTCACAATTAGGGACTGTGTCCTAAAACTCTCCGAATTCCATAACTAATCACTCCAGAAAGTCCCAATAGTAGAAACAAACGTAGGGAAAGTAGTTATTAGGGGATCGGGGCTCTAACTTTCAAAACGACCGGCCGGATCATTACAACTATAAACAAAATGGACAAATTGTTTAACCAAAGAATTAGAACCTTTGACTAAAACTTTTTTAGATGAATACGGGTTACTGATAATCAAGGTAATGGGGGAGAAAATGAATAATAGACAATATTGCAGAAATATAGAAAATCGAAGTTAATTGTATTCGAGAATAAGATGCCTTTACAAGCTGTATTCCCCTCCCTTTTATAGGAGATTCTTAAACGTACGACTCTTGATATGGTTACTCATTAATGAATAGTTATGACATTAATGAGGCATTACAAAGGATAACGGTAATTGAAGTTCGGTTATATAACGTTCGAGTAATCAATTGTGGGTCCTTGAATCTGCCCGTAGCTTTGTCTAGATTCATTCTGACCGTGCCTCTCTCCCGTTTTGATCAAGTTGAGTTTCTCGTGGCTAATAAGTTTGTGGGTTTACTGAACTGTGCCTCTTTGTACCGTACCTCTTCAAAGAATCACATCCAGCTGTCACGTTTTCCTGTGTCCACGTGACTGGCTGAGTTGTCAAAAGTTGGCTTACGTGTGAAACCCTTTTTTACCAATACAGATAGTCCCCCCACTTACCATATATTTAACGATTAATATTTGGTAAATGGATATTCATTTATGGCGGGAATATATTGCCGCCACTTTTCCTTGAATCATTGTATCCTTCTCTGCACCATAGGCATCGTTTGTCACTTCCATTTAATTCTCATACCACGTGTCCTTTTCAGATTGGTTCTGTATTTACTCGGCACCTTTTAGGGCTTTTTGCGGCTGTGCCAGTTCCGAAGTGACATCTTTAATTATGAGTTTTTATCATTATTTCCTTTTTCTTCATGTTTGACGGTTATCTTCATGTATAAATACATGTTTTCTTTTCTTTGCACTTTTCTAACTTTCTTTTTTGTAAAGAACTTTCTTCTTTGCCTTTGTAAACATGTCTTCTTCAAACCAACCTAAAGAGTAATAGATATTGAAAGTTTAGCGCCATCTTCTGCTCTGACTAGGAGTCGAAGGGGTAGTAGACATAGAAGTCTAGGATCCACTCCTTCAAGGGGCTCCTCTTATTCTCCAATAGTTCCTCCTCCTTCCACTAGATCTCCAGTTTCTCCGAGATTTAGGGTTTCTCGGTCTTTGTCTAGAGGTAGAGGCGAACTCCTTCGTGAACCTGGAGTTGATGAAATTGTCCCTGCTGAGTTTTTTTTGCTAGGGATAGTCAAGTTCTTGTAGATCAATCTTCTTCTCT